>CAUYLG010004887.1:0-124377 GCA_963573385.1 Cacajao melanocephalus | reverse complement strand
AGCAACTCAATGTGCCCTTCTACAAGGTAGAATTAGGTAATGCAGAAGTTCTCTAACATTGCATTAGACGCACCAGCTAGAAAGTTGAGGCACTTGTTATTTTGAATTAACTCATATTAATTCATCAAGGCCTGCCTGCCTTCCTGCCTTCCTGCCTTCCTTCCTTCCTTTCCCTGCCTTCCTGCCATCCTCCTCCTCCTCTTTCTCCTTTCTTTCTTTCTTTCTTTCCTTTCTTTCTTTCTCTTTGCCTCTCTTTCTCTTTCTTTTCTTTCTTCTTTATTTTTTGACAGTCTTGCTCTGTTGCCAGGCTGGAGTGCATTGACTTAATCTCAGCTCACTGCAACCTCTGCCTCCTGGGTTCCAGCAATTCTCCTGCCTTAGCCTCCTGAGTAGCTGGGACTACAGGCAGTCACCACCATGCCCAGCTAATTTTTGTATATTTAGTAGAGATGGGGTTTCACTATGTTGGCCAGGATGGTCTCGGTCTCTTTACCTCATGATCCACCTGCCTTGGCCTACCAAAGTGCTGAGATTACAGGATTGAGCCACTACAACCAGCCAATCTGTGCTAATGTCATAGGGTGGCTGTGAAGATTACATGAGATAATACATGCACCAAATGAGTCAATACATGATCATTGTGAGAGCAGTGCCATCATTAGGTGGAGAAAATGCAGGTCAAAGATAATATAGATGCAGCATGGGAATCACACAAGAGATGGCACTGAAGAGCTTCTCTGTTTCCTTTCAGATTACAGGTTCTGTGCTTCTATTCACTGTTAATTCTATATTCTAAGAAATTTTTGAGAGCAGTCTGTGTCTGTGTATTAAAGGAAGAGGGAATACCTTTCTGCTAATAAGGAATGCAGCCCCTGGTCAGAAAAAAGAATGACAATCATATGTGTGCCTAAGGAGGGATTACGTCTGAGACCTTGGTTTTATTGGCACTGTACTCTAACCACCAAGCTAACCAGCCACAGACTCAACCAGTAGACACCAGAGGTTAAAAAGAAGTGAGCAAAGAGCAGTTTCATAGCACCCATGAGCTTACCTGGCAAGCTCTGGGGCACTCTAAACATGGTGGTTCTCCATGGTTTCCCTGTTTCTATCCCAGGTTCAATTTTCTAAAAGAAACCCCTGGCTGAGCACAGTGGCTCATGCCTGTAGTCTCAGCAATTTGGGAGGCCAAGATGGGTGGATCACTTGAGGTCAGGAGTTTGAGACCAGCCTGAGCAACATGGTGAAACCCCAACTCTACTAAAAATACAAAAACAAACAAAAAAATTAGCTGAGTGGTGGTGCACGCCTGTAATCTTAGCTACTCAGAAGGCTGAGGCATAAAAATCGCTTGAGCTTGGGAGGCAGAGGTTGCAGGGAGCCAAGATTGTACCACTGTACTTCAGCCTGGGTGACAGAGTGAGACTCTATCTCAATAAAAAAAAAGAGAAAGAAAGAAAGAAACTATTTTCTTATTGCTTTGCTGCCTCAGTTCTCCATGGCGCTAGGCTTCAAGCTGAAGCTTTTGATATTGCTCCCGATATTCCTAACAGAAGAAATTCAACCTGTTCTAAGTTGTCCTAGCATGCAGGTCCAGCATGGCAGGGTACCAAGAGGCGGTGCAAGGAGAAACTTTCTCTTAGCCACGTCTGGGCTGCCATGTTGCATAATTCTGGAGAGTGCCATTGCCATTGTGATTATTGCTGCAGCAGCCCTGGCCAGCAAGAATGCCTCCAAAGTAATTACATACCTTGTCGCCAGAGATGGCCCACTGGAGACTGGGCAACCTCCAAGGTAATGTGGCCTTGTTAATCATCATGATCAGTTATGATGATTACATAGATTGTTGGCTCTCCTCAAGCCAGAACTTTTATGGATGCTAAAACATTTTAAGACACAGCTTTTTCCTTCCTTCTGGGAACTTACATTCTCTCTACGGAGAGGACTCGGTTAAGATGCAGTTATACAGGGAGTACATTAAGTATTATCTCAGGAAGTAAAGTGTTACTTTCTTAATCTATCCGAGACAGAAAAAAGAGTATACCTATGATATTTGGCATGTTTGGAGAGAAATGCTCATTAACTAAATCTTATCCACAAAGAGCATCTTTTAACACATAGTTGATAAGTCTTGAGCAAGTGCAGCCTGGTACACATAACTTCTTTGCAGAAGCTAAGGTGGTGAGTAAAACACGAGAGGTGAGTCAAGATGGATTTGTTCACTTTTGCATCTTTTAGCCTAGTGAGGCAGATTTGGGAGCAGACTCCCAGTATTCAAGTGGGGAATTACTTCTAACACAGCAAAGTTATTTTGGGGGATACTTTGAGGATCTCAGTAAACTACAGACTCTTCTCCCCAGAAAAAATGTTACATGTGCATATGTTTGTGTATAAGTAAATATCTCACATGTACCTGTACATGCACATACAAGCATTATTACATACAAAATCCTATTCATAGACCCTGGGGTTCCAGGGATTTCACATACAGAATCCATATGTCGTGTGTCCTTCGGTACTTGGAAATTAGTCTCCTGCTGATTTTTGGGCAAAGATTTTGCATCTGCAACTTGTTTGGAAGCTTCCCAAGAGTAGGAACCTCATTTTCCTTTCTAGCACATTAGTACCTGGTACAGTGCCAAATACAGGGGTGTTTAATAACTTTAAGCCAAATGAGTAAATATCGTAAGGCTGAGTCCCAAGTCACACCCAGAATACCATTAATAAAAAATATGTTTTGATATGCTTTTCTCTTCTCATAGAAGGCACTCACTGGATGAGCAAGACTTTTCAGCAACTCTGCTTAAGGGAGGACAGAAATTTCCTCACTTTAAAAAAAATCTAAAACCTGACTCAAAAAGGAATTTTCAAACCAGGGAGAAATTGTTCCAAACATGCAAACAAATGTCACAAAACATCAAGATAGATGACTTTAAAGGACACAAGTGCCAAGAATGTTAAGCAGTTTGAGAAAGCCACCTTGGGAAGACCTTTGGGGGCCTCTCCCACCGAGGTCCCTGCAGTGCCCTGGACTTGGGCAATGTGTCTGCCTACTTGTTCTTGGCCAACTATCCCCTCAGCCAAAACTAATTGGGATACAAGGAATGCGTTCTGAGGGAGGGTGAATGTTATAACTGGCCCCTTTATGAGACTTCCTGGAAGCCTGGTGGTGCTCCAGTCCTAGGGCTGGGATACACAGGCTGGACAAGTCTTTGACATGAACCTGTAGGCCCTTCCAGGCTGTGGCTCAGCCCGGGGAAGTGGAAAATACCTTTGAGAGCATTAGGCACAGCTCCGAGAAGACGGGGTGGGAGTGCCACAGAGGCCAGATCCTTCTGATGAAGAACAGGCTTAGGGTCACCGATCTGGCATGAAATAAGAGAAAAGATGCCTACTGACTAGTTTAACCAAACAAAAACAGGCCTCTTGTGGTGGAGATAAATGAGGAAAATTCAGCTTTCCAGCTGCCCAGATCTGCCCTTTTGGGTCCAGGCTGAGGAGGATTTAGCCACCCAGGGCAGAGATGCTGACTTACGCATCTGCATTTCTGCCAACCCTGGGCTTTCAGTCAACCCCTTGTAAGGCATAATTGTGATGATTTGACTTCTCAGGGTCTGGAAGACCAGGATTTTGTGGCTTATATTAAGTGTGAAGCCTTGGGCAAAGAATCCACTTCAGCAATATGGTTTATTCCCCATTTGTGAATTCAATCATCATGTATTGAACATTGAGTGTGAATAAAATTCAATTCTTTCCCTTTAGGCATGTACAGTCTGGAGAGAGCATATGATTATGGGTCCAAGCAGCTGCAACTGCAGAACACGATGATGCTTCCATAAATGACAATGAAGGACACAGAGGAAAGGATGTACATTTTCATTATAAAAATCAGAAAGGCTTCATAGAGGAGGAGGTATTTGAACTAAAATTCAAATAGAAAAGTTTACTAGAAAATTGATAGCACATGCTCTACTCAACTTTCAGCAGCTCCAAGAATGAATATACATGTGATTATACAGTTACAGTCCTAAGATCTACTTGGAAGTAAAAAAAAAAAAAATTGCATTTAAGACCTCAGTCTTTGATATTGATTTAGTGTAATGGCAACATACTGATCAGAGTGCTTGTCTGATGCATTCTAATAGTCTTTTTTTAGCCATTCATAAGGAGCCAATCAAGGCCTACAAACATGGTTTTGTCCCCTTGAAGGGCAGATATGAAGTGAGAGTTAAGGGGGTGAGAGTTAAGCTGTCTCCCACAGCTTTGCATCAGATTAATGTCTTCATCTTCAAGGCAAAGTATTTTGCAGTGGCTGATCTGAGTTTGAATTCCGGTTCTGCCGATGCTACCTGTGTGAGCTGGGTCAGGCTATTTAGATTCTCTGAATCAGAATTTGTTTAAGTAGGAGATGATAGCAGTGTTACTCACAACACAGGAGGTTGTAAGGATGCTTGTAAAACCCCAGGCACTATGAGGCCCTCAGTACAGGTTAGCACTGCTCCTAATGCATTATAGAATTATGACTATTGATAGACCTAATTCAAGATATTCTTTGGCATCCCCAAACTATGATGATATTCTCTTACTTCCTACTTTGACTTCCATTTGTATAAACTATAAACCAAACTTCGTGATCTTTCTTAAGTTTCATGTAAATCTTAGCTTTATACCTATTTGAGTTACAAATGACCATGTGGAGGCTGCAGTGCCTGAGACCCTTAACCTACTCCTCATTCTCTCCCCTGTCAATTTCCCACTGGGGTCTCTCCCAAGTATTCTCTCCTGAAAAAGCTCTCATTTGCTCAATATAATACATTTTTACCACCCCTAGTCACCAGAATTTAGAAGTAAAGAGGGCCAGCTGTGGCGAAGGTTTTGATATTTATAGGACTAGATCAAGCTGTGGGACAGACCAGGATTTGTATGGTATTGGGGGAGCCTATTCCCTGAAAGTTGATCCCATTTTCAGAGTGACTGCTTTTACTGGCATCATACTATTAATAAATTGGCTAGTGCAGACACTGCTTCCAGGAATGGGAACCTGCTGGAGATGCCCTGATGAGGGGCATCCTTGATCCCTGAGCATCTTTTTATCAAGTATGAAGAATCCCTTGATAAAAAGCAGATTTATGAGCCTCAGTGCAGATGGAATGGACAGAGTCAGGGATTGGCATGCATGATTCTTCTCCAGGTGATTCTGGTTCCCAATTATTTTGGAATATACTCTTTAGATGGGTAAATAGGAATCATACACCAGCATCAGGTAGTGGCCATCAATAGGGTGGTAACTGTGGAGTGAAGCTGTGGCTAGGAGAGCAGAGACTAGGCTGGAGAGCAGCTGAGGCCACGGGTAAGGAGAAGCCAGACTTATTGAAAAGGTGAGGAGTCTGGAGTGGGTTATGTTTGATGTCTTGGGGATGGCAGGTACCTAGCATCAAAATGAGACAAGAGGTCGCAGTCATGCTGAGTAGACACAGTAAGGAAACAAAGAGCCAAAGCAAGCAGTGGTAAGAAGACAGGTGGCCAGACAAGAGCAAGGTACGCACATGGTCATTTCCAGAGATGTCACAGCCCTAGGGGCATTCTCAAAGCTGCTTACCCCAGCTGCTGGAGGAGAGGAAAACAAGCTAGCAGGTGCCCAGTCAGTGATGAATGAGACCAGCCTGGCACCTGTTTACAAAATTCTGCAAGCCATCCTGAATTCCATGGTCTAGCTCCTGACTGTCACTGCTGTCTGACTATGGGACATTAAACAACCCCTACCTGTCACAATGGTGTGAGGAGCACAGCCATACACCAGAGTGTCCAGAACATTTTGAATATTAATCCTGACAGAAAAATCTTTAGCATTGTATGGATTAGTCAATGTAAATTCATTAACTACTTGTCATGACTGTAATATAATCTGCCTTGACTGTAAAGACTTGACAGCACAATGTTAACCAAATCGACACAGAAAACAACGCATTTCTGTTTAGACTCAACGACTGCTTTTCTTGCCAGATCAGAGGCTGCAGCTTCAAGGGGGAAAAAAAGTGCTCTTTTGAGCATCCTTGGGACGGGCCCTGCTGTCTTCAGAAGGGCATCCCAAGTCGCCAGCAGTGACAATTTGAAGATACCTTCCCTTTCCTGCAAATCACACACCCTCCACATAATGGAAGCCTGTCAATCTCTAGTCTCCATCTGCGAGAAGGTCACAGATAATAAAGCAGAATGTATTCTGCAGGATTGAACATTTCCTCCCAGGATGAGTAATTACCAGGTTTTAATCATGCTCATTAGCCAGCCATTAGAGTGCTGTCCAGCTTTTCACCGCCAGAGACAAGACTGGAGAATGATTGTGGTCGGGGGCTGCACCTGACCTGGTGAAATACTCAACCATCTGTTCCAAGTTGTAACCCACTCTGTGAAGCATCTTGGTTTATGGCCACAGCAGCCTTAGATCTCCAGCACTGAATCTACTTACATGTCTAGGTCGAGCCAGGCCTGAGCCCATCAGAACTTGGAACAGTAAGAATTTAGCATTCACTAAAATCAGAGGCAAGCCAGCACCGACTTAGCAATCATGAGTTCTCCACTGTAGCAGAAACATGCATTATTTTTCTCCATAGCTTGTTGCACTTAGAAGCCAGTAAAACACGGCTTTGAAACAGATGAGTACAATGCAAATTACTATGAACTTGTTTCTTTTCTGTTCTCAAAGCAACTGCCATTGGCTAAAACAACATGGTTCTTGGGAATGCAGAAAGAGCGAATGTTTAAGATTTCAACATCATACCATTTGCTTGCCATTCTCTATCTCTTCAGAATTGTACTTTAATTGTCTCTGATTGGGGTGTCCTGTGTTCTTTTGTTTTCATACAAATCTAAGTCTTATTTGAGAATAACTGACAGAGAGCTTCATATACAGTAGGTGCTTTATAACGTTTTGTTGAATAATGGAATGCCACACATATATTTCCTTAGCTAAAAATTATAAATACAAGGTGATTTCACGTATTCCCAACACATGAGTTTTTCCTATTGTGCCTAGGTCCAGTGCCCCCAAATACTCTGCCTGTAGTGACCTATTACCTTACCTTAGAATTTTTATTTATAAACTGCTCATTTAGAATTTAGCCTGTACTGCAGAAGAGTCAAAACAATAATACTATTAATAATGCTTTCACTTTTCTTCCTTGTTGCAGTAGCTATTAAATCTCTCTTCTCACTTTTGTCTCTTATGTAGATCCAGATTTTGGTTCATTCTAATTTCAATGTTGAGTTTTCCTACTGTTCCTTCTTGCTCTTCCCTTAAGGAATCTTCTGTGGTGCTCAACAGAGTAAGATGGGGCAGCTGCATAAGCCCTTGACCTCTAACCTGATATCTTCCTTTCCAATGTGCAAAGTCCAGGGAGGTGGTGAAACTGAGCATCCCAAACATCACAGTAATGGCATCAGAGGTGGTCCTGGGGAAAGCATGCATATTCCCATAGGTGAACAAGTGGAGGGTGCTAAGTGCAAGTAAAGAAAGGGTCCAATCAATGAACCAGGTAAGTAGACAACCTGAGTGGCGAGTAGCCACAGGAATCTGTATCCTACATACAAGGCTGGGTGAGTCCCAGAAAAACTAGGACGTAGCTGATGCTGTGGACTAAATTGTGTCTTCCAACATTCACAGTTGAAGAATAACCTCCAATGTGACTGTATTTGGAGATGAAATGTTTAAGTAATCAGGGATACATGAAGTTTTAAGTGTGGGGCCCTAATCTGATACAATTAATGGCCCTCTGAAAAGAAAGAGATCTCTGTCTGCAAGCACACATTGAGGAAAGGCCATGTGAGGACACAACAAGATGGTGTCAGAAAGAGAGTCCTCACTAGACACCAGCCATGCTGGCACATTGATTGTGGACTTCCAGCCTCCAGAATTATGAGAAAATAAATTTCTGCTGTTTAAGCTAACTCGTAACTCGATGGTA
The DNA here is from genome assembly GCA_963573385.1 of Cacajao melanocephalus. NCBI lineage: Eukaryota > Metazoa > Chordata > Mammalia > Primates > Pitheciidae > Cacajao > Cacajao melanocephalus. The sequence goes on along the minus strand of CAUYLG010004887.1, from coordinate 116,419 downwards.
TTTTGTTATGGCAGCCTGAGCCGACTGATACAGCTTCGCCAAAGTTCTAGAAGAGCGTGGTACTAAAGCAATATCCAGTCATTGGAACTAAGCATGTAGCCTCAGGAGAGAGGTAATTGGAACCAAAAGCCATACTCAGAGCCAGCATGTTCTCTGGGGACCAAATCTGGGCTACTTAATGACCTCCTGATCTGGGACAAGAGTGGGCTAAAGCCCAAGTAGGTGGTAAGCAAATAGCACCAACAGTGGGAAGAACCTAGCTGTGACATCAAGCAGCAGTCAGGGCACGGCAGGGCAGGATGACCCTGGCTGCTCATAACCCATTAACTGACTTACAACAAACTCTGCTGAGAAGGGCCAAGAGATTTGCCAATTGTGCTCTGTGAATGTGGGCTGCTTGGCCTTGGCCCGACAATTCCCCCAGAGAATCATATTAGTGTTGAGATTCAAAATTGGATTACAAACAGCACTGGATTATGAGAGAGGAGCAATAATGCATTATAAATCAGCATTTAACTTCTATCCGTCAAGGAAGTGCCAATTATAAAGGACATTAAGTGTGATTTACTCAAAAATGAATGTTTTGGGTCCCATTTGATTTAAACACTTCTCACCAAGGCATTTGCTGCTAGTAGAATGATGACAGGACCTTCTACTAGAGCCACCCTGCTCTACCCATATATCAATCAGTAGGATTACTCTGCCCATTTCTACCCATTCTAACCCTCCAACCCACCCCACTTCTGATTGATACTGTCAAGGAGATCAAAGGAGGTGGCTTTTTTTATATGAGGATGGGAAGGTCCCACAAACTCATATCTCCCCTAAGTTACCACCAAAGCACAAAGGTGGGCTGGGTCTTTTGCATTATTCAAAGGCCCCTCAGGCCTGCTAGTTGGGGACTCCTTTACACCTGCATATCTGATCTTAACATTCATTACAGGGTCAAGAGACCACAGGAAATGAGCCAATAAAGAGCTTCCACTCTGCACCAGCTAGTGTGTTAGATATTTTATACCATGCAGCCACATTTAACTTTTCCATAAATTTCATGGTGTGTTATTAGGCTCATTTTACAGATGAGGAAATTGAGACTCAAATATGTTATGTAAGTTGCCTTATGTCATGTAGTTGATAAATGGTTGCCCTGAGATTTGAACCTAGCATTCTGGGGCTCCAAAACTAACAATATTTCTCTTTGGACAAGCTGTAGTCCAGAAACAATATGCCAGGATATAAATATTAAAGAAGAGGCCATACCAATATCCCCCCAGAATGGCCATGATTGCTGTGAGTTCAGTGGGGTTACTTATTATTAGCACATAAATGTCCTCATTCCTACTTTTGGCCAAGATTACCCCTCCCATAATTAACCCTATTTTTATCAGGAACAAAGTTCTTCCATATCTGCTTTTTCCCAATGCCTAAGAACTGGTAGACTGCTATGAGTGGCACAGAGTTTTGTTTTGCTTCAAAGATGGTGCTACAATTTCCTGGTGCTCCATTAGGAGGAAAGACAGACAAGTAATTTCTTCAATAAGAGAAGCCATAGTCAAACCCCTCATCCCTACTTTTTCTCTCCCCCGACCCAGCATCCCGACAGCACTAAGAGAAAGAAGCCACAGGAGAAGGTTGTTCAAGCCACTAGAGCATGGTGGAGGTGATGGTGAATTTTAGGTGTCACCTTGGCAGGATTAAGCAATACCTAGAAAACTAGTGCTTTATCAGCATGATTTCTGATGTGTCTGTGAGGGTTTTTCCCAAGGAAGTGGGCATGTGAGCCAATGGACTGAGTGGTATGGACAGGTACCATCCAATTGACTGAGGCTTGGTTAGAGGAAACAAGCTCCCCGGCCTTTGGACTCCAGGACTTACAACAGTGGCCCCCTGGGTCCTCAGGCCTTCAGTTTCAGACTGAGAGTTACACCATCAGGTTCCTGGGCTCTGAGGTTTTTGGACTTGGACTGGGTCACATTATTGGTATCCTAGAGTCTCCGGCTTGCAGACAACACTACTATGGGACTTCTCAGCCTCCACAATCACACGAGCCAGTTCCCTTAATAAATCTCATCTCATCTATCTATCTGTCTGTCTATTTAACCTGATCTCTCAGGTTGGTGCAAAATAATTGCAGTTTACCCATTACTTTAATGCAAAAGCAATTGTGGTTTTGCCAATAAAGTGATGGTTTACACAACTACTTCTGCACTAACCTAATATCTACTTGTCTATCTCCTATTTGTTGTGTCTCTCTTGAGAGCCCTGACTAACACAGTGGACAAGAGAGAGGGTGTTCTGGCAATTCCAGATGGCACCTCTACAGATTACAGTTTGGGGAGCTCTTGAGTCAGACCACAATGGATTGGATCCTGTCTCTTCATTCACCAACTAGGTGACTTTGGTATGTTCCTCCATAGTTTTAGGTCCAGTTTTCCTATCTATAAAATGGGGAATAATAACAAAAGTGTTGTTATAAGGATTAATGAAGTGATGAATGTAACGCATTCAGTCTAAAAACAGAACATAAGTAGCCCTCAATTATTCTTAGCTCTCGTTAGGATTATTATTGTGATTCCTGTATTAAAATCATTTATTTTTCCTTTGTTTAATGGGAGGTGGAGAAGTGGCATATTGGAAAGGGATAAGGTCTTTTGGTATTGACAGGACTGGCAGCAGAGTCTCAGATTATTTTGGAAGCTATTGAGAGACATGGGGAAAAGCTATGGGGGAATCATCCAGTTTAGACATTGAATTCCTTAAGTGATATATATATGCATTTACTGATGTTTCATTCACATTAGTGACGGAATTTCAGTGTTATTGAATGCTGAGCCCTTCCTTTTGCTCATAAGGAAACCAAAGCACAAAAAGAAGGGCCTTCTTGGAATGGTACAGAAAGTGAGAGATGGGATTAACGCTGGAACTTGGCTCTGGTTCCTGCTCTGAGCCCCTCCTCCAACTTTTTTGTAAGATTTGCAGGCTTCAAGGGCAGTCCCTGGGAGGCACCTTCTCTGAAGGGCCCAAAACAGCTCTGAGCCCTCAAAGACACTAGGTAAGGACCTGCCGATGAATTGGATGTTTGACTGGGGCCTCTGCAATTATGCTTTTCCATTTATCCCTCCTTCCTGTCCTAACCCAGGCAGCTCAAGAGGCCTATTCATCTCAGCTCTGTAGCTTCCAATTCTGAAAAATCCCTGCTGCCATTGCAGACCTGGTCTCTCTTTGGGTGACTGCTTTCTCAAGCTTGTCATCCCCCCTTCACTAATTTCTGGGGTGTGGAAAGCATCAGGTGGTGGCTAAGAGCCGGGACTTCAGATCAAGTCCACCTGGATTCAAATTCCATGCTCTAAGTCTGGGACCTCAGGCACGTTATTAAACTGCTCCCAGTCTTGGTTTCCTCATCTGTAAAATGGAGATAATTATAACAATCTGTTCATGGGGCAGTGGAGAGAATTGAGTTAGATGAAGTATTAAATTAAATACAAGTATCACCTGAATCATAATTAGTGCTCAAAATCCAAAGCTGTTAATTATAAACTCACTCATGTTAGAGGTGGAGATGGTAGATGTCAGGACTCAGTGCCAAGAAGCTATAAGATGTACCACTCTTTTTCTAATCATATTTTCTAAAATCTAGTACTCCACAATTTCTATCATATTTTCTCAAATTATTTTGAGCTCAGAGGTAGAAATTCAGCACTATCCTTCATTGAATCCACATTTGTTGAGCACCTGCCGTATACATCAAACTGACAGCCCAGACACCTACCACCAGCCCTGCATCCTTTTCAAAGCTAGAGTTGCTGGATTGAGAGTAGTTGACTGATTCTATGACCTGTGGGTTTTAGGGGTGAGATATGACATTTCTCAGTTATTTGGGAGGTACAGCCTCCAAGGAGGGTCTCTGAAGACCTGCCCCCGTGACTCCCTTAGGCTCCCTTTGTCTATCTCTGGAAGGACCCTCAGTCCAAACAGCAACATTTTCATACCTTAGTTACAGAGACCCTACGCTCATAGCAAGAGTGAGGGGAGGGACTTTTGTGGCAGAAGAGTAAAGTCCTCTAATTGCTGACCCTGCATTGCCATGGCAACATTCCCATCCTTCTGTGGGTCATCTACGGCTTAGCCTCTTGAGCATCACTCCCATGCTCCAGCTAGTCAGGCTGTAGGGCTGGGGTCTCTGTTTGCTGAGGAGCCTCAGTTGTCATGACAGCACTAATCAGAATGGTTGAGAAGCATCACTTGGAAGAAAAAAACATAACCAAACCCAGGAAATAAACTCATTCCAAACAATAGCAACTTTTGCCCATTTTGTAATTTTGCATTTTCACTAAAAAAAAAAATGTGTACTCCAGGAGAACAGGGATGACCCCTGCCTTGTATTGCATTCACATCTCCAGTGCCTTACAGAGTGTCTGGTAAAGTAGGTACTCAGTAAATATTTCTTGATTGAATGATTCTCATTGCCTAGAGGTAATCTTCCAAAAATAAAAGACATCCTAATGCTAGGTACTCCCCTACACACCTTGTAAAAGTTAATCACTCTGTGCCTCACCTTCCCTGTCTGTAAAGTGGACTTAATATTAGGAATAATAGTTAATGCCAGGTGATGAGTTAAGTAATTTGTCCAGACAAATGATGAATCCAAGGTTTGATCCCAGGCAATGTGGATCTTCAGTCTAGGGTCTCGTCTAGCAAGGTTGCAGAGGCATCTGAGTGAAGCAGTGGGGTCTGGGCCAACTGCTCTCTTGGTACGCATGTCTCCCAACTGTCACACAATGTGTTCAGATAAAATGACATTAAAGTAACTATTTTTGGTGGCTTGATGAACAAAAAATGCACACCAAATTGCAGGCTTGAATAAGGAAGTTAGTGCTAGCCTCTGCCATGTGGCAGTCCTATGGAATGTTCTGGATTGAAGTATTCCAAGCTTCTTTCCTTTTCTCTCGTTATCCCTATCACAAATACAAGTCATGAGCTAGCCATGAGTTTCATGAAGAAAAGGAAATGTTTGTGTCATTCACTCTGTAGCTTTGTTGCCTAGCACAATGCATGACAATAGTAGGTGCTAAAAACAAACTTCTTGAATGAAAGAATGAATGAAGAGAGCACTGTGTGATGGGTGGAGATATTTTTAAAAGAAGAGCATTGAGGGTAACTGTCCGGGGTTCAGGAAGAAAAAGCCAATAGACATAGTTTTCTTTTTTGAGTATTCAAGTTTTGAATTAAATCCCAGAAAACAGATTCCAGAACAGACGACAAGAATAATTATTTTTAAAATTCATGCCGTGTGGTGTGACTTTTCTTTGGAAAATTTCAATACATAATTTTGAGGATGCCAGTTGGAAGGGAGAATTTTTTTTTTCCTAATAAAATGGTACAGACCACTTCAATTATTCCTGGGAAAAGGGACATTTTCTCTTTTCTCCTCCAGGCTTTCCCTGAACTCTGCCGCCTGAGGAACTATGGGAAAGAACAGGATGTGTCTGCCTCTTTCTTTGTCTCTAATAAAGTCTGTCATTTACTGAAAACTCAAATGCCACCCTCTTCCCCACATTATGAATGCCCAGCCAGGCTTTCCAAGCTCTGAATCACGGAGCCACTGGTGAGATATGGAACCCCCTCCCTTTCCTCCCCTAAGGGCATGCCACACACAGTCCATGTGCAACCAGACACACACAATGTACATGTGTGCAAGTGCACACATGCCCACACCCATCTGCTTTGTGCTTGTGTCAGCCTTGGTTAACACGCTTAGGAGCATCTTTACTTCTTTGTCTCTTACAGGACCTGGGGGGTGGTTTTCTTGCTCTCTGCACATAGCAACAGCTGCAATCAAAGTTAGCCTTTCTCTTCTGGGGGGAATCTGGTGATATATAGAAGATGTCAGAGCTAGCTGTCTTGGCTGAAGCAGGCATGGACTTGCCTGAAGGGACATGGGATGGCTGTTCTGTCTTCTTGCTGAAGCATGAGCAGCACCCCTGGCATGCTATGAGCACATTGACTCCACAAGGGCAGGGTTCCTTGTCTGTTTTATTCAGTGATGTACTGTAAGTTTCCACAAGTGTGCCTGGCACATAATATGTGCCAATAAATACATTTTTGAAAGAATAACTAACTCTGGATAGTTTTTATGAAAATACGTGGTCTTTCCTTGCATATACTGCCTGGAATACCCATCCTTCTTTCCCTTTCCCAAGGCAAATGTCCCGTTTGTATTTTAAGGACCAGCATATTGTCACCTCTTTTTGGTGCTTTAAAATATGTATATATCACAGTTGTACATATTTGGGGGTAGATGTGATATTATGATACACGTACACATGTGTAATGATGAAATCAGGATAATTGGGATGTCCATTACCCCAAACATTTGTATTTTCTTGGTGTTGGGAACATTGTAATTCTTCTAGCTACTTTGAAATATTCACTAAATTATTGTTAACTATAATTTCCCGACTGTGCAGTCTCAGGTATCGTTAATTTCTTCCTTTCCTGAGCTCTCATAACATTTTATGTGCTCTGTTTTTCTTAGAGAAATGGACACGCTGATGTTGAAAAATGCCATGTGAAATTACTTTTTGATGAAGTCAGTCAGAGTTAGATTTTCTATGATTGGTCACAAAGAATCCTAAAAAAGTTGATAAAGCTTTGTTGAATAAATGAATTAATTGTTGACAATGCCTCATGTTAGTTTATGGAGTTTTTAATTTTTTCCTTTAATCAAATAATAACTTTTATCATTTTTTGTTTGCTCTATATTTTATTCTAGAAGAAAAAAATCTCTAATTGCAGGGGAGCCTAAAAAACAGTGGCATATTCTGGAGACAGTCATTCGCCTAGTTAGTTTTACCAATAAGGTAGGCTCACTTTTGTGGGCATTCAGCAACATGGTACCCGAGATGTATCCGTACAGACATTCTAAGCTTCTCAAAACACTTTCCTACCGGGAACATTTTAGCTTGTTCAGTCAGAAGGGGCAGGTGTTTTAAACTTGGAGTTGCATAATATCTAGAGAGGAAATGATTAACATTACTACTTACAAGACTGTAATGAGCTTAAATGACGTTCCAAATAAAATGGTTATATGCTCATATATACACATTAGAGGGAAGTTGAAATATACCAGAATGAAACAAATATTTGTTTTGTTTTTTACTCTAGGACTTTCAAAGTCCTTAACATGTCATTTTCCAATAGGGATTGTAGAGAACAGATTATTATGAGCTAATTCTGAGATAACTTTTTGTTTTCTCAGATTCTCACTAAACTCTGGCATTCCAAGGAACACAGTTTAAGAAATAATGGGATTCCTAAGACAGATCTTGGAGGCAACTATAAACCTTTATTACATTTTTTCATACTTGCCTTTTTGAAAAGCTTTTTTGTTTATTATTTTCTCCAGCCTATAAAGTTAAATTTCATAGTTTTCTTTTTTTTCATACATATTCTGCTTATGTAAAATTTCATAGTTTTCATATAAACACTCCACAAATGGTATCCATATGAGTTTGACCTCCCCAGATTCATTTGGAGGGAATAACTAGTATCTTCCTGGGTGGGATAATGTCTTTCATCTGCAGAATGTAAGACTCTATGATGTGTGGTCATATTGACGTGCATTGAGCAAGATAAGTTCCTGCCACCAGGAGAAGTGCCTTTTCCTAATTCAGAGGGGCTCTAATTCTTTTTGACAGTCTTACAAGTGTTCTGTGTCTGGTATATATTTCCAAGCTCTGGAAACTAGATCCAATCCTTCAGGCTAGGGCATCCTTTTAAAGGCAACCTCATGAGCCAAAAAACAAATGGTGGATATTTTCTTTACTTTGGTAACAATGTTGCTTTGCTAATACTCATTTATTTCCTTAGTTATAGTTTGCTTGGATCTTGGACATTATGTAATTGGTTATTCTAAGCAGAAAGGGGACCAAGGAAGCTCTAGAAATCCTGGCTTAGGCTCAGCTCTCTTCATTTCCCAATTAAGTGTCCTGAGACTTGCTACCCTTAAGCATTCTTCTCAAGAGGCTCCTCTATAATGTTGCATGATATTGGAGTGCCTGTGGTAGAATATTTACTGTCTTCCAGAACTCAATACATTACAAATAACAGACCCACACTAGACTGAGCATCTGCCCACCAATTTACAATTCTTGTGGTTGTGGGTTTCTGATGAAGGGAATATCACAAACACCAAGGAGAAATATTACTCATCAGATAGATGACACAGAATGGCCACTCTATTCCAAATATCTCAATTTCAAGAGAAACTCATCCCAATAATACAGAGACTATGGGAAAAGAGAGATTTAAATACTTAGATTCTGTGTTTAATGGTAAAAGGGCAAGGGGGTAAATAATGGGAGCAGAGAGGATTGATGTTTGGGCTCCAGCATTGCTTAAAGTATTTTTCAATTAATATGCATTCTGCAAAATATTAATAGTTATTACTTGACAGAGAGAGACTGTGTCAGTAGGTGAATTTAGGAAACCTGTGGTTAAGAACTTTTTTTTATTACGGGACTTATCAGAGCCCTTAATACATAAATGTGTTTTGTGTATCTCCAAAAGGGGATACAATTTGTTAATGTTTTGACCCATAAATTTTCTTTGCAAGAAGCACATCTTAGGACTGATGATTCTAATATTAAATATTAAATTCTAGAATAACATTTCCTAAAAGTGTTTTCTGAGATTCTGGCTTCAAGATGAAGAGTATTATACAAAAAGAAGGATAAGAAGACAGTTTGGCAAAGCAGTCAGGTCACAGACTGGTGCTGAGAGTTACTAATGACATTTGGGCAAGAGGAAGAGCTCAATGATATGTACCAGATAATGTTAGAGACATCTTACATGGATTACCTGACCGTAATCTCCACAATTCTACGAAATGGTCACATTTATTAGCCACATTTTACAAATGAGAAAGTCAAGGCACAAAGATGAGATACTTCTTGCCCAGGGTCACTCAGCAAATAAGTGATGGAATCAGAAAAAAACTCAGGCCACCTGACTGCAGAGCTTTTGCTCTTACTATACTTTATTGACTTAAAAAAAAATCAAGGAAAATATGAATAGACCGTGGAATTCATTTCAGGGCAGAGGAATGGCAGTGCCCATAAAGTGGTTTTGCAACAGGTTTACCATAGAGATTCTCCAGTGTTAAGACTTTTATGTCACTTTATATGACAATCTTGTTCCTGACTCTTTCTAAATGATACCAGCTTCTCCCATTTTGCATTACACACTGAAACATGCCATGAATCACATACTGGAGGGCTCTTCAAATCATGGGGCCATGTCAGGTGGCTCTTCCATGACCTTGGAAATGCATATATTAGGAAAAGAGAAATATCAAACCAATAACCAAAGCTTCCACCTTAGAAAGTTATAACAAGACAAGTAAATTAAATCCAAAAAAAAGCAGAATAAAAGAAATAATAAAAATTAGAGCAGAAATCAGTAAAATTAAAAACAGGAAATCTGTAGGGAACATCAACAAAATCAAATGCTGGTTCTTTGAAAAAGTCAATATAATTAATAATCCTCTAGCTAGTCCTACTAAGAAAAAAAAGACAATAAAAAACGGAAGACCCAAATTGCTAATATTTCTTTTCAGAAATAAAAGAGGTGCTAACAGTACTAATCCCATGGACATTAAAAGAATAACAAAAGAATATTATTAACAACTCAGTGCTCACATATTTTATAACTTAGAAGAATGGACGAATTCTTTGAATAACAAAAATCTATCAAAACACATACAAGGAAAAACAGATAACCCAAATCGGCCTATACTCATTAAAAAGTTTAATCAATAATGAATAATCTTCTGAAACAGAAAACACCTGGCCCATATGGTTTTGCTGATGAATTATATCAAACATTTGAAAAAGAAGTTATGCCAATTATTTACAATCTTGTTCAGAAATTAAAAGTGGAAGGAACACTTCCTATCACATTGTATGCAGCTAGTGTCACTCTAATACCAAAACCAGACACAAACATTATAAGAAAACTACAACCCAACATCTCTCATCAATATAGATGTAAAAATATTCAATAGGCTATTAGCATACTGACTCCAACAATGTATAAAAAGAATGATACAACATGACCAAGTGAGATTTATCCCAAATATTCAAGGATGTTTCAACATTCAGAAACCTAGTAATGAAATATGCTATATCAACAGGCTAAAGAAGAAAACTTATTATATGTGAGCATATCAATAGATCCAGAAAATACATCTGACAAAATCTAATGTTCATTCATGATAGTTCAAAATGTTTTAAAATTTATCTTGAGATATCTTCTCTGACTCATGTTATTTAGAAATGTGTTATTTAATCTCCAAGTATTTGGGGATTTTCCAGCTGTCTTTTTGTTATTAATGTCTACTTAAATTTCACAGTGGTATGGAAAGAGATGTTATATAATTTATATTCTTTTCAATTTGTTATGGAATGTTATATCTCCCAAAATATTGTTTATCTTAGTGAATATTCCGTGTGAGCTTCAGAAGACTATGTATCCTACTGGTTGTTAGGTGAGGTATTATGTAAATGTCAACTACATTCAGTTGACTGATGATGATGTTCTGTCCTTATATAGTTGACAGTTGGATCTGTCAATTGCTGTTAGTGTCAAAATCTCAACTATAATAGCTTATTTGTAGATTTCTCCTTGCTTTTCAATTTTTGCCTCCTCTCTTTTGAAGCCCTGTTGTTAGGCACATTCACATTAACGATTGTTACATCTTCTTGGAGAATTGATCTTTTTGTCATTATGTAATGCTTTTCTTGATCCCTGATAATTTTTCTCATTCCAAAGTCTGTTTTATCTGAAATTAGGGTAGCTTCTCCAGGTTTCTTTTGAATAGCGTTAGCATGGTATGGCTTTCTTCATTCTCTCATTTTCAATCTACCTATGTCTTTACATTTAAAGTAGATTTCTTGTAGACAACATGGAGTTGGGTCTTGTTTTTTGTTTTTGTTTTTCAGCATACTCTGGCCATCTCTGTCTTTTGATCAGTGTATTTAGACAATTCATATTTAAAGTGGTATTGATATAACTGGCCTAATATCTATCTTATTTGTAACTGTTTTCTATTTATTATTCTTGTTCTTTCTTTTTCTGTTTTCCACTCTTTTTCTGCCCTCTCTGCTTTAAACATTTTATATAATTCCATTTTCTTTCATCTCTTACCATATCAATTATAGTTTTTTAAAAAAAGATTATTAGTGGGTTTACTGGAGTTTGCAATGTACATTTACAACTAAAGTAACCCACTTTCAAATAACATGTACTGCTTCCCAGTAGTAAAATTAACTTATGAAAACAGTTTTCCTGATTCCTCCTTCTTATCCCCTATAACATGGTTGTCACTCATTTCACATATCCATAAGCAATAATCATGGAATACACTGTTTCTATTGTTTTTAATTTAATGTATGTTAGATCAACTATAATTAAGAAAAATAAAAAATTTAATTTTGCCCTTATTTATTCCTTCTCTAATGATCTTTGCTTCTTTATGTAGATTTGAGTTTTCACCTATATTTTTTCTCTAAATAATTTTTAAAACATTTCTTTCAAGGCAGACCTACTGAGAGTTTCCTCAATTTTTGTTTATCTTAGAAAAGTAAAAACTAAGAGAGTCTTAATTTTTCCTTCATTTTTGAAGGGTAATTATTCAGGATACAGAGTTTTAGGTTATTGTGATTTATTTTTTTTTCAACGTTTTAAATATTTTACTCCCCCTCCCCCCCTTTTTTTTTTGTTTGTGTAGTTTCTAAAGAAAGATACCATATAATTCTTAACTTTGTTCTCTTATGTGTACTCTCCCCCACCCTTCTTTCAACATTTTCTCTATATCATTTATTGTCTGTAGTTTGAATATAATATATCAAGGTATAGGTTTCTTGATATTTACCCTGTCTGATTTTCTTTTAATTTTCTGGAACTGAGGATTGTTGTTTGTCACTAATTTTGGAAATCTGTCAGTAATTATTACTTCAAATATTTCTTCTGCTCCTTTTTCACTTCCTTTCCTCCTCATATTTCCATTGTGTGCCTGCTTATACCTCTTGTAATTGTCCCATAGTTCTTAGATATTCTGCCAAGAATATATATTTTTTATCTTAATTCCCTTTTCTCCCTGCTTTTCAGTTTTAGAAATTTCTATAGAGTTATCTTCAGGAATCTTTCCTCAACTGTGTTTAATCTACTGACTTCCAAGTCCCAGGATGGAGTTAGCTGCACTCAAACCAATTGAGTTGTTTGGGGAAGAGACATTGTTCCAAAGAAAACTGGGGAGCTCCCTAAAGGGGAAGTAAGTACAAAACAGATAATAATGAGAGAAATCACCTGCAGATGCCTTAGAAAACCAGGAAAAGGACAGTTTATGAGGTAGGCATCAGAAAATGATAGCTAGATTTCAGTGGAAGAAATTTAAAACAACATGGAGGAGTGCAAGATGGACAGAAATATGCAGGAAAGTCTGAAGCATGGAGTCAGGCAGCCCTTTAGCAATGTAGCTCAACACTAGTGCTCTGAGAGCATGGTAAAATTCAGTGACTTGGCATTTATTGTAGTTTCTTATCTGTGCTTTCCAACACAGTAGTCACGGCCACTTGTGGCTATTTAAATTTAAATTCATTTTAATTAAATAAAATTAAAAATTTAGTTCCTCAGTTGCACTAGCCACATTTCAAGTACTCAGTAACCTTAACGTGTGGCTAGCCGCTACTGTATTGCATAGCACAGAATAGAACATTTTCTTCATTGCAGAAAGTTCTATTAGATAGCATGGGATTAAACTATCATTTTCATCATTTCAGTTATTTTTCCCAAGAAACATATGTTCAGACATCATATTTTTATTTTGTTGGCCAATTTAAAATAATGAGGAAGAGAGAAGAGAATAATTTTGCTAATAATAGATCTAATAAAGACTCTCCAATGAGAGGCTGAAGCTCAAACACGAAATTCAATTAAAAAACTTGGCTATTTATTCATGACGACACAAATCCCCCTGTGTGCTCCCTTTTTCTCTTCCTCTCATCATGTCCTATCAAATTGGAAAATAAGTTGTGATTATTGGAAGCTGGTCAGGTTGATTAACAGACACCAATTAAGTATCTACTGAAAGAAGAGAACATGATGCTGGTTAATCCTTGCTTTTGGACTCCATGGTCCCCAGTTGGTGTTATATAAACCTCCCACAGGGATGTAGGAAACTGTTTTTCAGTTGCTCTGTCAGCCACCCACTGGGCACCCTGGATGGTCCTGACAGCATCAAGGGGAGCCTGAAGCTCCAGGACAGCATCTTCTTGTAACTGATGAAAAATATTTACAATCACCACATCCCCAAATTGTAATAGATGTTTCCTATGTTAAGGGAAATGTCATGCTGCACAGATGCTATCCTTTGGGTTTTATACATGTAGCAAATATGAATTTCGAGTGTGTTTGAACATCGGTTGTCAGAGAAAATGAGCAGAATGGATGGCAACCAATGTTTACTTAGCCACTGCTATGGCCAGACTCTGCCAGACATGACAACAAGGCATTTCATCTATCTTTCACAAGAGACCTATGTGGTGTAGGGATTATACCTACTTTAATTAGTCAGAAAACTGAGGCTTGCAAGGTCAAGCAAGTCTCCAAACACTTCAAATGTTGTCACTAAGTTAAGTGGCATAGCTGGGATATAAATCAAGTATTGTCTGATACCACTTTTGAGTTCTTTATCACCTGATATTGCTGCAGTATTTGATGAATGGATAGGGGAGTTTGGCCTTTAGTTGGGATCACCTCCTGTGCTTCATCGGAAGCTTGCAGTGATTTTAGTCACAAAGTCCTAAGACCTTGGGCAGTATAAAATTTGGAGGGTTTTTTGTTTTTGTTTGTTTTACCTTTGTCAGGGGTACATATGCAGGAATCCCAGCCACTTATTGAATGCGTAAGTTCTAAATAATTGTTGAACTCACTGTTGAGTTTTAATAACATATACATAAACAGTAAATTAGTACATTTCTGTTACATGTTCTTTAAGAAACATTTTATTCTACACAGAAGTTAATCCAGAGAACTCCTAGTTATACTGTCAGTCCTCCTCCTCCCATGCCTCCCACCACAAAAAAAGATGACAGGGATAAAGTTACTTCATGGATTGTGACCAATATTTGTGGTCAAAATAAAGAACAGGGAAACAGTACCAACTACAAGTTGTAATTGTTTTGTAAAAGATAAGGACAAATTTAATTCAAATATGACATATTTTACAGATTTGAATAATACACTCCAAATTGACATTATTCTTCTTTTAAAATTGTGAATTGTCTGTTTTCAAACTAGTAAACAAATTAGGAAAATAATGTGTTATTCATTATTACGTGATTTCAACTGAAAATCATTTCATCTTAGAGGGGTAGGTTAAAACAATCTTCTCTGGATGTCCAATGCACTAGGCCCAACACTAGCGCTATGGGCTCAAAGCAAGGGGCCCCTGACACCTGTGAGCTTGGGAGAGCCTGATACATTCAAAGCACTCTGGATGGTGGTAACACAGGGTATGGGTTAGAGAGTGGTAAGGGCTGAGTCTCCTGAAATAGGAGCCAGGTAAGGAGGTCCAGGGATTTAGAAGATTTTGAAAAGGAGAGAGTCATGGTTAGGTTTGTGCATTAGAAAGTACATAGACAAGAAATATGACCTTGGCAGCAGGCTTTTGTCTTATGATCTATTTTTTTTCCAACTTTAAAATTTTTAACAACTTGTATCAGTTATGCTCCACATAACAATGTTTTGCTGTTTTGCTCAATGACTGACTCAATTTATGAAGCTGATCCCATGAGACTATACTAAAATTTTACTCTACCTGTTTTAATTTTTAGACATGTTTATTAAGACAAATACTTGCCATTGTGTAACAATTGCCTACAGTATTCAGTATAGTAACATGCTGTCCATATTTTCAGGCTAGGAGCAATAGACTGTCCCATATAGCCTAGGGGTGTAACAGGCTATACCATCTAGGTTTGTGTAAGGATTCTCTAAGATGTTCACATGGTGGTAAAATCACCTAACAGTGCATTTTGCAGAACATATCCCCATCGTTAAGTGATGCAAGACTACATTTGAAAATAATTTCAGGTTTCAAAAAAAATGCAAAAATAGTACTAACTGTTCTGTATCTTTCACCCAGAGTTGACAAAGGTTAAATCTTAATATGATTGAAACAATATCATTGATATGTTACTATTATCTAATCTATAGACTTTATTCTAAGTTATCTAGTTGTCACACTAATGCTCATTTTGATCCAGGATTCAGTACAGGTTATGATGCTGCATTTGGTTATTACGCATTTAGTTAATATATCTTCCAATCTGGAAAGTTTCTTAGTTTGTCCTTGTTTTTCATAACCTCAGTACTTTTAAAGAATATCAGACATTTATTTTATAGACTGGCCCTCAATTTGAGTTTGTCTAATGTTTCCCTATGATTAAATTCTGTTTTAAATTTTTGGCAAAAATACTGCAAAATTGATCTTGTGTTCCTCTCAAAGTACATATCAAGAGGCACACACTAATTTGTGCTATTACTGGTGACATTTATATCACTTAGTTAAGGGGATATATGGTAGGTGTCTTATTATGGTTATTTTTCTATTTGTAATTAAGAAATAGTTTATGTAGAGATATTTTGAAAACATATGAATATCCTGTTTCTCACACTTTTGCCCACTAATTTTAGCATCCACTGATGATTCTTGTTTGAAACAATTAGTACTGTGATGTTTCTCAATAGTAATTTTCTATCATTCCTTCTACATGCATTAGTTGAAGGACAAGCTGTCTCATTTACTCACTTATTCTTTCATTAATTCATTCACTGGTTATATCAGCATAGATCCATCATTTTTAATTTTAATCTCTGACTGTAATTTTCCTATTATTTATTTTATTTCTTAAAAATTCCCAGACTTGGCCAATGGGAGCTTCTCATGTTGGTGTCTGTGTCTTTTTAACATGTCCTCAATTTTTCTTGCTCAAAAAAAAAACCTAATTTCAGTTTTATGTATATTTTGTTTTTCAAAAACAGAATTTTAAAATATTAATTGTTTTCTTATTCTTGACATCATTAGATCATTTGGTATTGTTTCACAGCTCTAGGATGCTCCATTTTGTGCCATCCCTTAACCAGCTCCCACTCAGTTTTTTCCTTATGCTTCAGTTGGGTGATTGCTGTTGACCTATCTTCGAGTTCACTGATATTTTTTTCCTCAGCTCTGTTGACTCTACTGATAAACTCATCAAGAGCAAACTTCATATTTGTTACTATGTATTTTTATTTTTAGTATTTCTGTATAGATTTTTTCTTAGAGCATCTTTCTTCCAAAACTTTCCATCTCTTTGTTGTTTATGAATGTTGTCCACTGTTTTCACTGGAACATTTAACATATTAGTCATAGTTATGTTTAATTTCCTGTATGATTCTAACATTTGGATCACCTTTGGGTCTGATTCTGCTGATTACTTTGCCTCTTGACAGTGGATTGCATTTTCTTGCTTTTGAGTATCTTGTCATTTTTTATTGAGTGCCAGACATTCTATGTAAACCAGTAGTGGCTGAGGTTAACAGCATTTACGCCTAAAAATAGGCATATATTTTCTGTTCGGTCATTAGTCAATCAAGTTAGGTATTGAGCTGGGTTTGGGTTTTACTGTTTCTATGACCTGTAGTTCACTCTAATTTTAAATTTCTTAGCATTATCTTATTTTTAGATTGGGAGCCCTGATGTAGGAAATGGCTTCCCAATGCTCATGCTCCACCCTCAGCTGTAAACTTTCCTGTACCTGTGTCATAACAGCAGTTTCTCTATTCTCTTACCTATTGTATACATGAATAATATTTTTCAATTATTTTTTTCCTCTTTGAGCATTTCCAAAGTTTACTTTCTTCTATCTTTCTAAGATTTTTGTTGAGCTGAATATTTAATTTTCTTAATTTTATTTTTTCATCTTATATTTGAAATAATATGGCCATTCTGTTTTCTTCAATTATTGTTTTAATGTATCCATATATATATATCCAAGTCTTGCAACTTGGATATCAGTTCAGAATGGGTAAGAGAATAGAAAAACAGTGCTCTTGTGACAGAGGTACAGTAGTATTGTTATTTTTTTTAACAAATTCTATATTTTATATTTGTATTTTCATTTTGCATGAGGTTGTATATAAATTCTAGCAAAAAGACATTTTGTGGTTTTAAATTTTTGTTCTTGATTACATCTGAGTGTTCTTGCATAGTGATCAGATAGTTGTTTTTAATATTTCTATTTTACAAAAGTTACTGCTGATTTCTTTGTTACCTAACTCATCTTAATTTAATATAGAATCAATGTTGTGAAGGTCTCATGAGTGATTCAAAGATGTATTTTCTGTTATCAGTGTATAGTCTGTACTGTGTGTATGTGTGTGCATGAATCTTGCTTTGTAAATTAAAGGTCTTTTTCAAATTTTGAGATATGTGTGATCTCATTAGCATAACAACATTTTAAAATTATATGTATTATACTACCTTTGTTAATTTCTTTACTTGATGCATATTCTTTGATCTTTTATTTTTTTAAAAATGTTTTGGGGTGTGGAGGAGAAGCAAGATGGTCAAATAGAGGCCTTCACTGATCGTTGTCCCTGGAGGAAAACCAAATTGAACAACTGTCTGCACATAAAAGCACTTTCATAAGAATCCAAAATCTGCTGAGTGATCACAGCACCTTATTTTAACTTCATATCACTGAAGAAGGCACTGAAGAGGGTAGGAAAGACAGTCGAGTAGCCAGTGCCACCTCTCCCCAATCTCCCAGCAGCAGCCACATGGCAAAGAGTGAGAATCTGTGTTCTTCGGAGAAGGAGAGTGCAGTGATCATGGGATTTTTGCATTGGAGCTCAGTACTTCCCTGTCACAGCAGAAAATAACACTGAGCAGGACTCAGCCAGTGTCTGTGGAGAGTACATTTAGATTAGCCCTAGCCAGAGGAAAATCACTTAACCCAGTGATCAGAACTTGAGTTTTTGCAACCCTTTCCACCATGGGCTAAAGGAGTCTGGGGTCCCAAATCAATTTGAAAGGCAGTCTAGACCACAATGACTGAAATTTATGGGCAAGTCCTAGCGCTGTGCTTGGATCAGAGCCAGTGAACTTTAGGGGCAGACAACTCAGTGAGAAACCAGCTTAGAGGACTAAGAAAGTGCTTGTACCACCCCTCCCCTAACTCCAGGTAGTGCATCTGGCAGTTCCAGGAGAGACTCCTTCCCTTCACTTGAGGAGAGAAGAGGGAAGTGTAAAGAGGACTTTGTCTTGCAACTTGGATATCAGTTCAGCCACATCACTCACATAGCGTACCAAGCAGAGTTATGAGGTCCTCATTCCAGGATCTAGCTCCTGGACATTTCTAGACACACATGGGGCCAGAAGAAAACCCACTATCTTGAAGGAAAGGACTCAGTCCTTAAAGAATTCATCATCTGATGACTAAAGAGCTATTGGGCTCTGAATAATCAGCAGCAACAGCCAAGCAGTACTGACTGTGGGCCTTTGGTGAGACTTAGAGCTGTACTGGCATCAGGCAAGACCCAGCACATTCTCAGCTGTGGTGACTACAGGGAGAGACTCCTGCTTGAGTAAAGGGAACTTTGTTTGACAGCTTAGATAGCAGCTCTAAGTGGGGTAGAGTACTAAGCAGGCTTTGGGGGTTCTTGATTCCAAAGTATTTTTGAACCTCCCCTGGGCCAAAGGGGAGCCCAATGCCCTGAAAGGAGAGTCCCAGGCCTGGCAGGATTTACCACAAGCTTACTGAAGAGTCCTTGGGCCTCTAGTGAACATGGGCAATAGCTAAGCAGTACTTGCCTGGGCAGTGGCAGCCATGGAGAGAGAAATTCCTCTGCTTGTGGAAAGGCGAGGGAAGAGTGGGAAGGACTTTGTCTTATAGTTTAGGTACCAGCTCAGTTGCAGTAGAATAGAGTACCAAGTAGATTCCTAAGGTTCCCAATTCCAGGCCCTGGCTCCTGGAAAGCATCTCTAGATCTGCCTGGGACTTGGAAGGGGGAAGAGGGTGGGTATTGCTGTCCTGAAGGGAATGACACAATCCTGGCAGGCTATGCCACCTCCTGATGGTCAAGTCCTAGGGCCTTGACTGAACATAGGTGGTAGCAAGGAAGTGGTTACCACAGGCCTTGGGTGAGAACCAGTGCTGTGTTGGCTTCAGGCCTAACCTGGTGCAATCATAATGGTAGTGGTCACAGGGTGCTTATATGACCCTTCCACAAGATTCAGGAAATTCAGAAAAGAGAGGCTCTGTTTTGAAGAAAGTAAGAAAACAGAACCAGTGTCTCTGCCTGGTAATCCTAAGAATTCTTCTGGATCTTATCTAAGATCATCAAGGCAGTACCTTTATGAGTCTGCAAGAGCCAGAGAATCACTGGGCATGGGGTAGCCCTAAATGCAGTTACAGCTACTGTGAGTAAAAACTTAGATCACAACATCTAAGTCCCTACAAATACCTGGAAAGCCTTTCTGAAAGGATGGGTGCAACAGGCCCAGACTGCAAAAACTGCAATAAATACTTACATCTTCAATGCCCAGACACTGAAGAACACCCACAAGCATCAAAACCATCCAGGAAAACATGACCTCAATAAATGATCTAAAAAAGGTACCACAGCCCAATCCTGGAGAGATAGAAATATGTGACCTTTTAGACAGAGGTTGCAAAATTACTCCTTTGAGGAAACTCAACAAATTTCAAGAAAACACATAAAATAATGTAGAATTCTATAATATAAATTTAACAAAGTGATTGAAATAGTTTTTCAAAATCAAGCAGAAATTCTGGAGTTAAAGAATGTGGTTGGCACACTGAAGAATGCATCAGAGTCTCTTACCAGCAGATTTGACGAAGCCGAGGAAATAGTTTAAACATAGGCTATTTGAAAATATACAGTCAGAGGGTAGAAGATAAAGAATTAATCTTATCCACAAGATTTAGAAAATAGCCTCAAAAGGCCAAATCTAAGAGTTATTGGTCTTAAAGAGGAGATAGAGAGGGATAGGAGTAGAAAATTTATTCAAAGGGATAATAGCAGATAAATTCCCAAATCTAGAGAAATATATTAATATTTCCTGCTTATATCCTACAGAATGATTTCAAAACATAAACTGCAAAAAGAGACAATAAAGTCATTTTATAATGACGAAGGGTCAATTCAGCAAGAGGCTAGAACAATTTTCAATAATTATGCACCCAATGCTGGAGCACACAGATATGTAAAGCAAATATCATTGGAGCTAAAGAGAGAGCTAGACCTCAATACAATTATAGTTGAAGATGTCAACTCCTCATTCTAAGCAATAGAGAGATCATTTAGAGAGAAAAATCAACAAAGAAGCCTTAGACTTAATCTGTAACTATTGACCCAAGGGACCTAATATATATTTAAAGAACATTTCATCTAATAAATATACAATACACATTCTTTACCATAGTGCATGGATCATTCTCAATAATAGATCATATGTTAGGTCACAAAACAAGTCATACAAAAATTTTAAAAAATGAAACTTTATCAACTATCTTCTCGATCACAATTAAATAAGACTAAAAATCAATAACACGAAGAATTTTGGAAACTATACAAACACATGAAAATTAAACATTATGTTTCTGAATGACCAGTGGGACAATGAAGACATTAAGAAAATAATTGTAAAATTTCTTGAAACAAATGACAATGGCAACATAACATACCAAAATCTATGGGATATAATGAAAGCAGTACTAAGGGGAAAGTTTAAAGCTATAAGCTACATCAAAAAAGTAGAAAAACTTCAAATACACAACCTAATGATACATCTTAAAGAACTAGAAAATCAAGAGCAAACCAAACCCAAAATTAATCAAATAAAAGAAAGTATAAAAATCAGAGCAGAGATAAATAAAATTGAAACTAACAACGCAAAAGATCAAAAAAAGAAAAAGTTGAGTTTTGAAAAGATAAGCAAAATAGACAAACTTTTAGCCAGACTAAGAGAAATAGAGAGAAGACCTAAATAATTAAAATCAAAGTTGGAGAAAGAGACATTAAAACTGATGCCACAGAAATTCAAAGGATCATTAGAACCTACTATGAGCAATTATATGCGATGATATTGGCAAGCCTAGAAGAAATGGATAAATTCCTAAATATATACAACCTGCCAAGATTGAACCATAAAGAAATCCAAAACCTGAACAGGCCAATAATAAGTTACAAGATCAAAGCTGTAATAAAATGTCTCCCAGCAAAGAAAAGCCTGGGATTCAATGTCTTTATTGCTAAATTCTTCCAAACATTAAAAAAACTAATACCAACCCTACTAAAACTATTCCAAAAAATAGGACGAGGAGGAAATACTTTCAAACTCATGCTATGAGGCCAGTATTACCCTGATACCAAACCCAGATGAAGACACATCATAAAAAAGAGAAAGAAAAGGAAAGAAAAGAAAAGGAAAGGTAAGAAAGAAAACTACAGGCCAATATCCCTGATAAACACTGATGCAAAAATCCTCAACAAAACATTAGCAAACCAAATTCAACAATACAGTAAAAAGATCATTCATTATGACCAAGTGGGATTTCTCCCAGGGATACAAGGATGGTTCAACATATGCAAATCAATCAGTGTAATACATATATCAACAAAATGGAGGACAAAAACCATATGATCATTTCAATTGATGCTTAAAGAGCACTTGATATAATTCAACCTCCCTTCATCATAAAAACTCGAAAAAACCTGGGTATAGAAAGAACATACTGATCAAGATGGTGAAACCCTATCTCTACTGAAAATACAAAAATTAAAGCTGGGCACAGTGGTAGGTGCCTGTAATCCCAGCTACTCAGAAGGCTGAGGCAGGAGAATCACTTGAACCTGGGTGGTAGAGGTGGCAGTGAGCCAAGATCACACCACTGCACTCCAGCCTGGGCAACAGAGTGAAATTCTGTCTCAAAAAAAAAAAAAAAAAAAAAAAAAAAAACACCTTAACACAGTAACAGACCCACAGCTATATTATATTGAGTGAGGAAAACTGAACACTTTTTCTCTAGGATCTGAAACATGATGAGGATGCCCACTTTCACCACTGTTATTTGACATAATTCCGGAAGTCTTAGCTAGAACAATCAGAAAATAGAAAAAAACTAAGCAACCAGAAAAGGACAAAGTCAAAATATCCTTGTTTGCAGGTGATATAATCTTATATTTGAAAAAAAATCTAAAGACTTCACAAAGAACTATCAGGACTGATAAGTTTAATACAGTTGTAGGATACAATGTCACCCTACAAAAATCAGTAGCATTTCCACATACTAACAGAAAACAATCTGAAAAAGAAATTGAGAAAGTAATCTCATTTACAATAGCTACAAATAAAATACCTAGGATTTAATTTAACCAAATAAGTGAAAGATCTCTACAATAAAAACTACAAAATATTAGTGAAAAGAAGAGGACACACACACACATACACAGAAAGATATTCCATGTTCATGTATTGGAAGAATCAATATTATTAAAATTTCCATATTAACTCAAGCAATCTACAGATTCAATGCACTTTCTATCAAAATATCAGTGACAGTCTTCACAGAAAGCAGAAAAAATGATTCAAAAATTATATGGATCCACAAAAGACACAGAATAGCCAAAGCTATCCTAAGGGGGGGGGGGAACTCTAGAGGAATCACATTATTTGACTTCAAATTATACCACATAGCTATAGTAACCAAAACATCATGGTTCTGGCATAAAAAGAGACATATAGACCAATGGAAGACAACAGATAACCCAGAAACAAATCCATACATCTCCAGTAAACTCATTTTTGACAAAGTTGACAATAGTATACTTTGGAGAAAGGACAATCTCTTTAATAAATGGTGCTTAGAAAACTGGATATCTATATGTAGAAGAATAAAGCTAGACGATATCTCTCACAAAAATTAAATCAAAATGGACTAAAGACTTAAATCTAAGACCTCAAACTATGGAACTACTAAAACATTGGAGAAGCTCTCCAGCAAATTGGAGCTGGCAAAGATTTCTTGAGTAATACCCTACAAGCACAGGTAACCAAAACAAAAATGAACAAATGGGATCACATCAAGTTAAAAAACTTATGCACAGCAGCACACCCACTGGGACAGGCAGAGCAGTTTGTGGAGACTTGCATCATGAACTTTTGCTCCAGAACTACTGCAGAAATGAACCAGGAAAGCTGAGACAACTCTCGAACCCTTTGAAGGAAACAGATTGCTCCTGCAGGACCTGGGAGACAGCCCAAATACTGTGAGTGCTCAAGCTGTGAAAGTGGGAAAGGGGGAGTGTCCACTGCCAAACACATATTCACAATGGGGAACCTGAAGGTCTAGATCATGCGAAAAGGATCTGACCTTACCTGGAGCTGAGTCAATTTAGAAAGTCAAGTGAAATACAGGGGTAGAGGAAGCAGTGGGAAAAGACCTATGGGCTCTGGGTCCCCTGGGAAGCTATTTCAGACTTGTCTCACAGGGGTCCTTGAGGGAGAGCTGCCACAGGTACTGGGAAAAGACCACAGGGAGAAGGAAGGCTCCAGCTAAACTTTGTAACAATTCCAACCAAATGCAAAGCCAAGGGGCCAAAATTTGGGAGAGGGCGTGATTCCGGTTTGCAGAGACTCCACAGGCAGGTAGACACAAAAGCCCTGCTTGCTTTTGCAGCTGAGAGGCTGGTAGACTGGGAAAAGTTCTTAGCCCTGTTTGCCACCACCTGGAAACAGAATCTGAGCTGGTAAGGGGGACACAGTGGGAGTGAGACTGGCCTTTTGGATAGTCTCATAGGAGACTCCTTTTGCATAGGAGCTGGGTGCTGCCTGTGACTGCTGGTTTTCTCTCACTTTCCTGACAACCTGCATGACACAGCAGAGGCAGTCATAATCCTCCTGGGAACATACCTCCACTGACCTGGGAACCACACCCCTATCCCCCATGGCAGCCACAGTAAGCCCTACCCAAGGCAAGTCTGAGCTCAGATATCCCTAGCTCTGCCCCCACCTGATGTTTCTTCTCTACTCACTGTGGTAACAGAAGACAAAGGGCATATACTCCTGGAAGTTCTATGGTCCACCTACCACCTGATCCTCCCTATACTACCACAGCTGATACTTTTTTGAAAGTGTCACCTCCTGAAAGGAGGATATCCAGCATAAAAATAGTGAATTAAACAACCAAAACTAAGGACCTTCACAGAATCCATTTCACCTCCATCACCTCCACCAGAGCAGGTGTTGGAATCCCTGAAAGACCTGCAGACAGCTCCCATCACAGGACTCTGCAGATGACCCCCAGCACCAGTCTGAAGCCTAGTAGTCCTGCTGCGTGGCTAGATCCAGAAGACAGATAGCAATCACTATAGTTCGCCTCTCAGGAAGTAACATCCCTAAGAAAAGAGGGAGAGTACTACATCAAGGGAACACCCCATGGGACAAGAGAATCCGAACAGCAGCTGTGAGCCCTATTTATTTCCAGTGCTATAGCTTACCTAAATGAGAAGGAACCAGAAACACAATTCTGGTAATATGACAAAAAAAGGTTCTTAAACACTCCCCAAAATCTTACTAGCTTACTAGCAGTGGATCCAAACCAAGAAGCAATCCCTGATACCTAAAAAATAATTCAGAAGGTCAGTTATTAAGCTAATCAAGGAGGCACCAGAGAAAGGCGAAGTTCAATTTAAGGAAATTGAAAAAAATCATACAAGAAATGAAAGGAGAAATCTTCAGTGAAACAGAGAGCATAAATAAAAAACAATTGCAACTTCAGGATATAAAGAATGCACTGAGAGAAATTCAAGATGTTCTAGAAAGTCTCAGCAATAGGATCAAACAAGCAGAAGAACTTCACAGCTCAAAGATAAGGTCTCTGAATTAACACAATCCAACAAAGACAAAGAAAAAAGAATAAGAAAAAAATGAACAAAGCCTCCGAGAAGTTTGGGATTATGTTAAGCGATCAAACCTAAGAATAATTCATGTTTCTGAGGAAGAAGAGAAATCTAAAAGTTTGGAAATCATATTTGGGAGAATAATCAAGGAAAGCTTCCCTGGCCATGCTAGAAACCTAGACATCTAAATACAAGAAACTCAAAGAACATCTGGGAAATTCATTACAAAAAGATCATCACCTAGGCACATTGTCATCAAGTTATCTAAAGTCAAGACAAAGGAAAAAATATCTTAAGAGCTGTGAGGCAAAAACACCAGGTAACTTATAAAGGAAAACCTATCTGATTAAAAGCAGATTTCTCAGCAGAAACTCTACAAGCTAGAAGGGATTAAAGCCATATCTTCAGCCTACTTAAGCAAAACAATTATCAATTAGGAATTTTATATCAGGCAAAACTAAGTTTCACACATAAAGATATTGTCTTTTTCAGATGAAGAAATGCTAAGAGAATTGCCACTATCAAGCCAGTACTATAAGAACTGCTAAAAGGAGTTCTAAATCTTGAGACAAATCCTGAAAACACATCAAAATATAACCTCTTTAAAGCATTAAGTAGCATAGGACCTATAACACAAGACTACAATTAAAGGAACAAAGGTATATAGGCAACAAATAGCACAATGAATGGAATAGTACCTCACATCTCAATACTAACACTGAATGCAAATACTTCAATACTTCACCGACAGCACTAGACTGGTCATCAAGACAGAAAGTCAACAAAGAAACAATGGACTTAAACTATACCTTTGAACAAATGGGCTTAGCAGGTATTTACAGAACATTCTACCCAATAACTGTAGAGTATACATTTTATTCATCAGCACATAGAACTTTCTTGAAGATAGACCATATGAGAGGCCACAAAACAAGTTTCAATAAATTTAAGAAAATTGAAATTATATCATGTACTCTCTCAGACCACAGTGGAATAAAACTGGAAGTCAACTCCAAAAGTAACTTTCAAAACCATGCAAATACATGGAAATTAAATAACTTGCTCCTGAATGATCATTGTGCCAACAATGAAATCAAAATGGAAATTTAAAAGTTCTTTGAACTGGAGTAACAAAACCTATCAAAACCTCTGGGACACAATAAAGGGGTGCTAAGAGGATAGTTCATAGCCCTAAATGCCTGCATCAAAAAGTCTGAAAGAGCACAAATAGACAATCTATAGTTGCACCTCAAGGAACTAGAGAAAGAACAAACCACACCCAAACCCAGCAGAAGAAAGGAAATAACAAGATTAGAGCAGAACTAAATGAAATAGAAACAAAAAAGATACAAAAGATAAATGAAACAAAAAGCTGTTTCTTTGAAAAGATAAATAAAATCGAAAGGCCATTAGCAAGATTAACCAAAAAAGAAGAGAGAAAATCCAAACAAGCTCAATTAGAAATGAAACGGGAGATATTACAACTGACACCATCATTTAAAGCTACTATGAACACCCTTACATGCATAAACAAAAAAACCTAGAGGAGATGGATAAATTCCTGGAAAGATACAAGCCTCTTAGCTTAAATCAGGAAGAATTAGATACCCTGAGCAGACCAATAACAAGCAGTGAGATTGAAATGGTAATAAAAAAATTCCAACAACCAAAAAAGTCCAGGACCAGTCAGACTCACAGCTGAATTCTACCAGACAGACATTCAAAGAAGAATTGGTACAAACCCTATTGACACTATTCCACAATATAGAGAAAGAGTGGATCCTTCCTAAATTATTCTATGAAGCCAGTATCACCAGACATAACAACAACAACAAAAAATCTACACGCCAATATCTCTGATGAACATAGATGCAAAAATTCTTAACAAAATATTAGCTAACAGAATCCAACAACATATCAAAAAGATAATCCACCATGATCAAGTGGGTTTCACAGCAGGGATGCAGGGTTGGTTTAACATACACAAGTTAATAAACACCACATAAACAAAATTAAAAACAAAAGTAACATGATTATCTCAATAGACACAAAAAGCATTTGACAAAATTCAGCTTCTCTTTATGATTAAAACCCTCAGCAAAACTGGCATACAAGGAACATACCTCAATGTAATAAAAACTATCTATGACAAACTCACAGGCAACATAATACTGAATGGGGAAAAGTTGAAAGCATTCTCTCTGACAGCTGGAACAAGACAAGGATGCCCACTCTCACAACTTCTATTAAATATAGTACTGGAAGTCCTAGCCACAGCAATTGACAAGAGAAAGAAATAAGGGCATCCAAATTGGTAAAGAGAAAGTCAAACTGTCTCTGTTTGCTGATGATATTATTGTATACCTAGAAAACCCTGGAGACTCCTCTAAAAAGCTCCTAGAACTGAAAAATGAATTCAGCAGTCTCCAGATACAAAATTAATGTACACAAATCAGTAGCTCTCCTATACACAAAAAGCAGTCAAGCTGAGAATCAAATCAAGAACTCAACCCCTTTTATAATAGCAGCAAAAAAATACGATTCTTAGGAATATACCTAACCAAGGAGATGAAAGACTTCTACAAGGAAAACTACAAAACACTGCTGAAAGAAATCATAGACTACTATATTTAAAAAACGGAAACAGCACATGCTTATGGATGGGTAGAATCAATATAGTGAAAATAACCATACTGCCAAAAGCAATCTACGAATTCAATACCATTCCCATCAAAATGCCACCATCATTCTTCACAGAACTAGAAAAAACAATCCTGAAATTCATATGGAATCAAAACAGAGCCCACATATCTAAAGCAAGACTAAGCAAAAAGAACAAATCTGGAGGCATCTCATTATCTGATTTCAAACCATACTCTAAAGCCATAGTCACAAAAACATGGTACTGGTATAAAAATAGGCACATAGATCAAAAGAACAGAATAGGGAACCCAGAAGTAAACTCAAATACTTACAGCCACCTGATCTTCAACAAAGCAAACAACAACATAAAGCACAGGAAAGGATACCCTATTCAACAAATGGTGCTGGGATAATTGGCAAGCCACATGTAGGAGAATAAAACTGAATCCTCATATTTCACGTTATACAAAAATCAACTCCAGATGGATCAAGGATTAAATCTAAGATGTGAAACTGTAAACATTTTAGAGGATAACATTGAATAAAACCTTCTAGACATTGGCTTAGGCAAGGATTTCATAACCAAGAACCCAAAAGCAAATGCAAACAAATAAATAGGTGGGACTTAATTAAACTAAAGAGCTTTTGCACAGCAAAAGGAACAGTCAGCAGAGTTAACAGACAATCCACAGAGTTTAAGAAAATTTTCCCAATCTATGCATATGACAAAGGACTAATATCCAGAATCTACAAAAAAACTCAAACAAATTATCAGGAAAAAAGCAAACAATCCCATCAAAAAGTGGCCTAAGGACAAGAATAGACAATTCTCAAAAGAAGATACACAAATGGTCAACAAACATATGAAAAAATGCTCAATATCACTAATTATCATGAAAATGCAAATCAAAACTACAATGCAATACTACCTTACTCCTACAAGAATGGCCATAATAAAAAAAAATCAAAAACTAGTAGATATTGGTGTGGATGTGGTGAAGAGGGAACACTTCTACACTGCTAGTGGGAATTTAAACTAGTATAACCACTATGAAAAACAGTATGGAGATTCCTTAAGTAACTGAAAGTAGAACTACAATTTGATCCAGCAATCCCACTACTGGTTATCTACCCAGAGGGAAAAAAGTCATTATACAAAAAAGACACTTGCACACACGTTTATAGCAGCGAATTTCACAATTGCAAAAATGTGGAACCAACCCAAATGCCCATCAATCAAATAGTTTATAAAGAAACTGTGGAATATACACACAATAGAATACTACTCAGCCATAAGAAGGAATGAATTAATGGGATTGGAGACTCTTATTTTAAGTGAAATAACTCAGGAATGGAAAAGCAAGCACTCCATTTTCTCACTTATAAGTGGGCACTAAGCTATGAGGATGCAAAGGCATAAGAATGACATAATGGACTTTGGAGACTCTGGAGGGAAGGGTGGGAGTGGGATGAGGGATAAAACACTACAAATTGGGTTCAGTGTATACTGCTTAGGTGATGGATGTGCCAAAATCTCATAAATCACCACTAAAGAACTTACTCAAAGAACCAAATACCACCTGTTCACCAAAAACCTATGGAGATTTTTAAGAAGTAGAAAAAATTATTGACCTTGTTTTAAAAAAAAAAAAAAAAAAAAAAGCACAGCAAAGTAAACAATGAACAAAGTGAAGAGACAACCCACAAAATGGGAGAAAATATTTGCAAACTACTCATCTGACAATGAATTAATAACCAGAATATAAAAGGAGCTCAAACAACTCTATAGGAAAAAAATATATAATAATCTAAATTAAACATGGGCAAAAGATATGACTAGATATTTCTCAAAAGAAGACATGCAAATGGCAAACAGGTATATGAAAAGATGTTCAACATTACTAACGATCAGAGAAATGCAAACCTAAGCTATAATGAGACATCATCTCATTTGTGCTTGCAACACAAAGAAAGGATAAATGCTTGAGGTAATGGATACCCCATTTATCCTGATGTGACTATTACACATTTCAATCCTATATCAAAGTATCTTATAAACCCCATAAATTCATACACCTACTAGGTACCCATGAAAATTTTAAAAAATAATAAGTTTTGGTATTTAAAGATGTATTTAGTTTTCATTTGTGATTATCTTTCCACTTACGTGTTTTTAATTTCCTTGATCACTAATTTTCTCATTTAATCTTTTAGCATTCTTATTTGTCATTTTTCAGTAGAGTCCTTTAGCAAATACAATCTATGAAAAATTGAGTTTTATTCTACTTATTTCCCTCATTTTTTATCCTTTTCTTTAGTTCTTTTAATAGATATTTGAACATTTACCTTCTATTCTCATGCACCTTTGCTGAAATCTTATATGTATAACTGCACTCTCTGTCTCTCTTATATAGTTACCAGCAGTCTTTTTTCACAAGTTTTTCAAGTTTCTCTTGGTCAAATGAATATTTTCCTCTAGTAGATTTCTGAAGAGTGCTAATGGTTACAGAATTCACTAAGTTCTGGTATGTTTAAAATTGTTTTCTTAGAGTTCTTTACTTTTAAAAGATTGCTTGATTAGAAATAAAATACTGGTCCACATTTCCCTCCATGAATTCTTTCTTCATTTAAAAAAATTATTCATAGTTGCATTGCTTCATATATTGTTTTGAGAAGCATAATGCCAGTCAATAGTTTTGCCCTGGTAAGTTGTTTATTTATTTATATGCATGGAAGCATGGAGGATTTTCCTTTTGTCTTTGAAGTCTAAGAGTTTTATAAGCTATGTGTCAGGGTTGGTCATCCTGGGCTAATTTCTCAAGAACTGCCTAGGTCCTTTCAATATAAAAATTCATGCTTTGTTTTTAGAAAATGGTATTTAATTACAGTTTTAAATATTAAATGTGTTCCATTATTTTACATTCGTTGATCAACAACTCCAATTATATGTATGCTGTTTCTTCTCTGCCCGATTTTGTTAACACATTTTCTCTGACTTTTTTTTCTTTATCTGATTTTCATTCTCTTTGTTGTTACTTTAATTATAAAATGGGAGAGTGTTGTTCTATACCTCTTATTAAATTTTTGTTTGAATCCACTGTCCCCTGAACATCTTGTAATTTAGTCTTCATTTCTAAAATAATTTTGATTTTTAAATTTTTTTCCTTTTTCTTTCCCTGGTTCAAACAACTCTTTTTTACTTTTTTTCCACTTTTTATCTATTTCTGTTATTGTTTCTTAAATCTCTTATTCAAAGTGATTTTCCATATTCCCAAATGCTAGCTTCAGTATATTTAATTAATTTCGCAGTTTTGTCTTTTAGGGTTTTTTCTGCTACACGGTTATTATTTGAGGGAGAATTTTTATCAGTCTGAAATGTGTTGACTCTTGTTTTCTGATTTTTAAAATAACTTTAAGCATACTTTTTAGTTGTCTCCCATTTAAAGATTTGCTGCTATTTAGAATATTTCTATTGCTTGATATTGTGTCATTCAAGAAAGAATATTTTAAATTCAATGTTGTCCTCTTCTGCCAGTGTAGAAAAGTCCAATTTCTTTAGTGGATTTTAAGTGTGTATGTGCATATGTGTATATGTTCTGTGTCCCCTATTTTTTGTTTTTGTTAGTTTGTTGTCTTGTGATACTCTAAAAGATTCCTCTTCACTTCTTTCCCTCATAACCACTCAGCTGTCAAATGGCTCTTTCCCTTTCTTCTTTGCCTCTTTCTGTTCCTGAAGCCATCTCTCAAAGATTGCAATTTCAAATCATATCTACCTTTAGAAATTTTCTTGTCATCAGTAATTAGATCTATCAATAGAAATTTCTAACAGTTTCACACTTAAGGTAGACTCTCTTCCTGGCTGTGGTTTCAGACAAGTTTATGTCCACCTTTTGTTCCCATCTTCTCCTTTTCTTCTGGTTTTACTCAAGCTGTCCTTGCTCCTTCAAAAAGCTTATAGTGGGATCATGAATGACAGATCACTGAGATTTGGCAATTTTTCCTTCTACAATTATTTTGAAGTTTGGTAATTCTGACTTCTAGTTATGTTGAGAGTATGGGGTTTGTGCAGTCATTGTTGTTGTACTCTATTGTTTTAAAAGAATATTTAGGAAGATGTACACTTAGATTCCTGCTATTTCTGCTATTACTTTTAGCTACCCGGAAGTCCCCACATATCATTTTAGAACAATCCTCTCTCATTTTATAGCATCAATAACAGCTAGTATTAAAGATAAAAACTTTGATGCTCACATACAAATCAGGCACCTAATCAGTGGTAGATGCTAAGAATAACACACATTGTGACTAAGATGTCAGACCATACAATAAGATAAATCTGTTTCAAATATTGGTTTTCTAGCTGTTATCATGGCTAACTTACTTAACTACTTTAACCCCTCATTATATTCATTTAACAAATAGTAATTATACTCATCTCATGATTCTTTTGTGAAAATTAAATGAAATAAACTACAAAAAGTCTGTAATGTATCCTCTAACATCATATATCTCAATAAATAGGAAACAGTCTTCTCCAAAAATGTATCCTTAAAGCTTTTTTACAGAGTTCTTTCCACAATATCCTGCTGCCTATGTAGTTAGAGCTTTGACCAACCCCATCTTGGGTTACTACAAGGAAGAATAAAGATTATCTTAGAATGTGAGTATTACACATAGCCCTAGTTTTTTTTTTTTTTTTAAGACATCAAAAGAAATATCTCAGCATCCAAAGAAAACTTGAGAATTGACTATCCTTTTGGAATGTTAAACCCCTCCACAATTTTCGAAGAAGTTGGTCATTTATCTCATTTAGTGGGTCTGTAATTGCAAACAAACAAAGAAAAAAATCACTGTTTCCCAAGAAGCATATATTTTTACCTCTGGTACCTTTGGCTGTACAAATACCCTGTCTTATGTAGACCTGACATCTCCTACCCTTCAACTTCCATGCATTGTTTCCAGTCCTGCTAACTAAAAGCCACTACAATAACTATGTCCCAGTGGTCTGATGGTCCCACTGGAGTTACTTAAAACCAAGTGTTCCATTAAACCTTTCTTCCCAAACTGTGAAGCCTTCATTGTTTTGGAGATTGTTTCTGCCCTGTTTGTAGAAACACCTAGGCTTTCTGCATGATTGACCCTAAGATAGAGGTTAGAATGTTTTTCCCTGCTGGCAAAGTCTACCAGATCCCTCTCAGCAATGCTACATTTTGCATCTTCTCAAGAGTCCAGACCTTTCACACAGCAGAGCATCTGTGGTAATAATCTCTTCTTCCATATACTAAAGTGCATTTCTAGTTACAGTAGATATGTGCCCAGTAGGGTTCAGAACCTTTAATGAAAGATTTTATTTCTGATTTTATCTCATGCTTCCTCTTATTTTGTGATGGATTCTCTCACTCTTCCTCTCCCCTCCCCCATTCCTGCCAGCATTTTGTCATATTGGATTGAGTAGGTCAGTAACATAAACTGATGAGCTGCATAGAAACATGATGTAGATATAAAGGCATTCATCCAGTTTAGAATGGCCTCAAGTTTAAAAAATAATTATAAATAGACTTGCCATGAAACTCCATTTTAGCAGAGAGCATGACAACAAAATAGTCAGAATACTGTCTAGTAGACTTAGGTTGCCGGCATAGCTACCATACTCCCTCTTTGATTTCAAATATAGTATTTTCTCCACTCTTGGACACATATCATATATTCTTTATTTATTCAACACAGTTACCAAATTCTTAAAGCAAATAGTATTCCTATTTCCCAGCCAAGTGATAATCACTAGCAAAACTGTAGTATTGTGAACAGTAGTAGTGGTAATAATAGATAGCTTTTATTGGGCACAAAAGTGTCTATGTGGTTGAATGCTTTAATGTGAATGCCATCACAACAGTCCTATAATAATCACTACAATCCTAAAAGTCTTTAATGGCTATGCCTGTGCATAAATATACCATAAAATAACTCTTTTCATGAAACTCTACTTCATGACCTTCCTTTGTAGCCCCTTGTAATCTGGCTCCTGCTTCATCACTGTTGATACTCATCACCAATAGCCATCTTATTAATCAATTCCAAAGCTTCTCTTGTTTTCTTATCCTGTTGGGTCTTTTCTCTAGCATTTTATTTTACATTGTTGACTATTATCTCATTCATTAACTTTCCTATAATTATTACAACCCTTGTTTTATAGATGAAAAAGTTGAGTCTTCCATGGGTTAAATAACTTGTCCAGGGTTACACAGCTAGTAAGTGTAAAAGCCAGGTTTGACAAGTCTAGTGTTCAGGCTTTTTACCCTACTAAGCAGTCCCAAATCCCAAAACTCAAACTTCACCGTTGTTTAACCAACTCTACTCCAATGATATTTGCCTTCACTTCACCTGGGCAAGTCATCCCTGTGGCCGTATTTTGTGGACTTGAAGTTCCAAGATCATAAACTAAAATTGTGATTTACTAATCACAATAGTTCACCTGCAATTATGTCTCCTTTTTATCATTTATTTTTGTTGTATATATTTAAGGTGTATAACATGATGTTTTGATATACATATGCATAGTGAAATAATTGCCACACTCAAGCAAATAAACTTATCCATTACTCACAGTTATTTTTAAATGCTAAACGCGTCTACAATCTACTCTCAGCAATTTTTCAGCATATAATACAATATCATTAACAGTAGTCCTCACGCTGTACATTAGATCTCTAGATTTATTCATCTTACTTAACTATAAATTTGTATCCTTTGGCTTACATCTCCTTATTCTGTACCATTTCTCCCACCCAAGGTAATTACCATTTTACTCTCTGTTTCTATGTATTAGCCTCTCTTTAGATTTAACATATAAGTAGGATCAAACAGTATTTTTCTTTCCATTTCTGACTTTTTATACTTAGAATAAGTGGTCTTAGAATAAGGATCTCTAAGTGATCTTTAGAATAAGGATCTCCAAGTTTGTCCATATTATCATAGATGGCAGAATTAATTTCCTTTTAGTTAAGGCTGAATAGTATTCCATTGTGTATATATACCATTCTGAGCATAGTTTGTATCCATATCTTGATCATGGTGACTAATGCTGCCATGAATGTGGGAGTGTGGACATCTTTATAAGGTGCCAATTTCGTTTTTTTGACTATGTCCCCAGATGAGAGATTGCTAGATCATATGGTAGTTCCATTTTTAATTTTTTTGAGCAACCTCCATACTGTTTTAATTAACGGCTATATCAATTTACATTCCCACCATGTCTTCTTAAATGATTTTAGTACAACTCTATTCCATTTCTTCAAGTCTCCTCTCACTGATTAAACTGCTGCATTTGCCCGGCCAACTCGGCACTACATTCACCTACCAACTTTGTTTGTGAATAGATAGATGCTCTGTTGATAAAAGGATATTGTGTCATGACATCCTTAGTGCTATTAAACCCCATATTCCTGTCCACTGCCTTCGCTCCTTTCCTTAAACCCACCGCTCCACTGATGTCACTTTACTCCTAACAGGTGGTTGTATTTTCTCCAGCATAATAGAAGTCATGGAAGCATGGAACCACCATATTTTCCTCTCTTCTTCCTCCAAGCTTATTTTCACTCATCTTCATCTTCTCACATCTACATTTCAAACTTGGCTGTGCATTAGAATCCCCCGTGGAGATGGTATGATTCCCAACACTCAGGCAGAACCCCAGTCCAATTAAATCAACACCTATGGGGCACAGGCACTGATATATTTTAAAGCTTCTCAGTTGATTTCAATGGGCAGTCAAATTTGTGGACCACTGTTCTAATCTCAAACACCCTGAGAACAATCTTTTAAACCAGCCTGATTATAAAAATCACCAGGTGTGCTTATTAAATGTTCAGATCCCCGGGGTGCTCAAATGGAAACATTAATTTGAAAAGTCTGGATTGGAGTCCAAGAATGTAGCTAACAAGTATCTGCAGGTGATCATTGTTTTCAGGCTACTTTAGGAAACACGATCCTAGACTTTCCTGTATCTCCTAATACTTTTACACTGTGCTGGCTTTTCTTCTGACTTCAAATATCTCTAAATATTTTTCATTCTTAAATCATTTTCCTTCTGCTGTACATTTTCCTAAAGTTAACACAATCTCTCTCTTCTCTTTTTATTATCAAAAGCCTTGACAATGCCTTCCATTCAGTTATTAACTCAGCTTATTCTGAGTTTTAGCCATACTACTCTTTAACCCAAGATTTCCAACAAATAGCCAAAAGCCTTTTATGTTCTATTTTTTTTTTCTGAATTCACTTCCCTGTAGCATTTGACCTTAACCATCTGCCCACTCTGAAAACATTATTCTCCCTTGACTTTCTTCGTACTTCTACAACCAACCTTTCTCTTTTGGTGAGTCAGCTCTTTCTACCTTCTCCTTAAGTGTTTTTCACAAGAATCTATCTTTCTCACTGTTCTCCACAGCCACATTCTTTTTAGGTATTCTCACCCAGTATTGTGGCTTCATCTAAAGCTACTGTGAGTCTCAACATTTTATCTCCAAGTTTAAGCTCTATAGCTTTACATGCAACAGGTGCCGTAAGCACGTAGGTGCTTCTGATTCATCACGCCCAAAAGTAAACTTATTATTGCTATGCCTACATCGTTTTCTGTCTCAGCTACTCATGTTAAAATCACACTGCTTTGAATCGCTCAGGTAGAATTCCTGAAATAATTCCTAGTGCTACTGCTTGCATCTGAGTTTATATGAGCCCATATATCATCAGATCTTTCCATGCTAGCACCACTTCGGAGTGAGGGATTATCTCCTGCTCATCTTATTCCTGAATTATTTGCCCCAACCAGCAGTTCATTCTTACCTCCACCAAATCTCATGAGCTTCTTACTGCAGTGACCTGGGACCTCTCTTTTACCTTTGGATCATCTTCTATGCTTGGCTCCTGGAGAGTGTTTCCATGGTGAGATTCTTGGCTCTCCTCTCAGACTACATTTCTCCCTCTACCGTGTTGCCTTAGTTAGCCTGCGCAGTTCTTAAAGTCCCAGCACCCCCAAGACCAGCTTTCTTGGAACAGATGCTGTGGCAATCCGCCAGCTATATTTGCCCTATCCCTATGAGCAAGCACTTGACAGATTTTATTTATAAAACATTTCTTGCATCTTTGTCCTTCTCTCTATTCCCTGACCAACCCTAATCCGAGATTTTATTCTGTTTGCCTGGAACTATTACAGCAGTCTCTGCCTAGTTTCTTTCCTTGTCTCCACACAGCCCTCTGATTGCATAATTCCCCAGCTGAAAGTCATTAATTGCTCTTTATTGCCAATAGACTAACAAATTGGAATTTTTTTTGGCTTACCATACAAATTCCTTCAACTGGCCCTAATATGCTGTCTAGTCTTTCCTCCAGCCACTTTGTCCCCCAAAGTTATCTGCCCTACTCCTTGTCTTTCTCATTTTACCAATCTTGTTTCTCTCTCTCAAACCATTGGGTGGTTTGGATAAAATTGCTGTGGAATTGTGGACTTGGAAGATTTAAAAGAAAAGAAAATATTTATCCAGGGAAATATATTAAAACTCTATGTATTTATGACTTTCCCCAGCGCAGATTCATAAGTCTGAAGTGAATAGCCAGTGCCACGAGGAACAGTACACTTCCTGACTGATGCAGGAGACATGTTCAGTGAATGCCTTCCATTCTCACATGCTGGTTCAGCAGGGTGTTAATGGGATTACCCACGCTTCATTTGGAGAAGGCTTAGCCCAGAATATATATCTGGATCGTACCTGAATATCCAAAGAGAGCTTCCCACGTCATAAACATTTCTGAGCCCTTGCATAGATGTTAAAGCCTTGGGTGCCTTTGTTGTGGTCCTTAATTCTGTTAATCGCCCTAGGTAAAGATTAGCTGCTCTTGTCAATTTAATTCAGCTTCAAACAAAGCAACAAGGTCACTATTTTTTTTCCATTCTCTCTCTCCCTCTCCCTCTCTCTCTTTGCCAGCAAGCAGGATTGAGTTGTCATGTAGCTCTAATAGGCAGCGCGGGGAATCGTTAGTCCACCTCAACGCCCTGACTGATGGGCACTTCACTTCAATCATCTGCCTGAGCAGTGGTGGCCCAGTACTATTGACACTGTGTCAGCTGCAAGAGAAGATGCCTTAATCGGCCTGGACACCCTCTGCATTGATTTGACAAGTTGCTGTAATGACCTTCTTGTTTTTCTGAAGGATTACTGTTTACTTGGAAGGTGCTGCTGACTAAATGTACTGCATTGTCATGGAAACGCTGCCTCCCCACCAGGCAGGGGTGGAGGGTGACATTGGGAGACTCTGAATATTTCAATAAACTGGTCTGTCCCAGGAGTACTAATTCCAGCCCATTAATCAGACCTACTCTGAAGAGCTAACCAGAATTAGAAACCAGCCTTGTCAGGTCCCCTGTAAAAAGACAGTTTGCTACAAAACTCATTATATTTCCAAAACCCATGTTTGGGTTTCCTTGTACTAAGAAAGTGCTGTTCCTGTGGCCACCTCCTGTGTGCACCTGGAACTTATTGCCATTTATCTATTATTGAAAGAGGCTGGCTCTTCCCGTGCAGTCACGCCCTAGCATTAGAAGGAGGGGTGCCAATGAAAGAACACAACACTTTGAGTACCTGCCGTGTAACTGGTAATGAGTTAGGCACCATTACATATGTAAGAATTGCTCTATAAATATTAGCTATGATTATTATCCTATTTCATTGATTTTAAGATAAATGATTTCCCCAGCCTAACATTTCAGAAATCCAGTACATCTTATAAATCAATCCCAGTTTGCATTTGTTGTCAGCCAGGTGGCAGTTGTGACATACCTGAGAGAAAAGCTTCCATTGGCAGTCTAGTAAGAGTGAAAAAAAAAAAAAAGGAAACACTATCAAAGTGTTTTAGATTCAGTACTGCACATTTTGCAGTAAATGCTTTATATGGATCACTTTTTT
Source organism: Cacajao melanocephalus (assembly GCA_963573385.1). NCBI lineage: Eukaryota > Metazoa > Chordata > Mammalia > Primates > Pitheciidae > Cacajao > Cacajao melanocephalus. The sequence goes on along the minus strand of CAUYLG010004887.1, from coordinate 77,792 downwards.
AAATCCTTAAAAAATCTTATACAATTACATATTGCATTTTTTTTCCTACATAAGAAGTCCAGAAGGAAAAGTTTGCTGGGCATTGTTTCAATTGCTTAAGGGTGTCACAGCCAAAGTCTTAGCAATTTTCTTTGTCTATTCCTCCTGTATCCAAGATAGCTGCTGAGGATGAAGACATCACATCCTAATTACAGACAGAAAGATGAATAAAGGTCAAAGACTATGGCTGTCAGCAATATCAGACCCCTTTAAAAGGATTCCTCTAGTTCACGCTTAACAATTTCCACCTGTATCTCATTAACCACTTCTATCTGCAAGGCAAGCTGAGCTTCAAAAACTCATGGCATATTGCTGCCCCTACTAGAGCTAGGATTATATTATTGAGAAGACCATAATGAATATTGAATAGGCAACTTCAGTCTCTGCCTTACCCTAGGAGGAAGGCATTATTATATACATACAGTACAGGTCATAAAATTGAAGCTTGAAGAGGCCAAAGATGACCTTTGCAACTGTCCCACAAAATAAATATTCTTATCCTTACACTACCGATAAAGGGTAAAGCAAGCCCACAGAGATTAGGTCACTTGCCCTCATTGTCACAAGTCTATCTTACCCTGGAATTCAAGCACCATGTACTATACCACAAGTCATTTTAGGAAGGGCTTATTTTCAATGGTTATAGATGAGATAATTTGGAGGTGAAAGCAGGGAAACACCAGTGACTTTATGTTTCTCTTCTTCTTCCAGGGATCCAGCCAGTGGTCATGAGCGGAACCCATCTTCGTGGGTGTCTGTTATTTGTTTGATGTTTATTAAGCATGTACAGAATGTCTGACTGCTTTTCCAAAACTCTTGAATGGAAACCATGTGCTCATCTTTTACTGCCTATTTTAAGGCTTAGTGGCCATGCAAGAATTTTATTTCTTGGTCTCTTCTTGACACATGATCTTCCTAGGAAAGTCCTAAGCAACTTGAGCTGTAATTTAGAGGATGCATAGACATAAAAAGTTGAAATGTGAGTGGCCCAGTAAGGAATTGGAGGGCCCCAAGTGTGATAAAATAGGTACAGATGATTATCTGCATTATGGCACCTGGATAGGTAGGGCGGAGAAGTGTTTTCTACTTCAAAATAGGGACAGTTGATTATCTGCATTACGGCAACTGGACAGGTAAAGTGGAGAAGTGATTTCTGCTTCTAGTCCCCTTTTCTATGGGCACTTCTTTCCCCACCCCACCCCTACAATGCATACACCATTCCCTGTAGTTCTGGTGGGGCTTTTATTCATGGATGCCCGTTTAATCATCTGACTCTAAGCTGGGCTCATGTCTCTATGGTGAACCCAAGCCGTAAAGAGGTCCAATGATGATTCCAGGATGGAGGGGTGTGACTCAAGTAGGGCCAGTTAGAAACCTGCCTTGAGATTCTACATAAGGGCACTGAAAGGAGGAATGTTTCTCTCCCTAATTTTAGATCATAAACCACTAAGAGGAAGGCCTGGGGTTGCTAGTAGCCATCTTTTCCACACCCTGGAAAGAGCTTTTCTGAGAATGATGCAATTATACAGAGGAAGGAAGAACCCCCAGATGGCAAGGTAACCAGAGTCCTGACAACACTATTTGAGCACCTGGATCCAGCAGTGCTTAAAACTGTATATCTCTTCATCCATTCAAATTAGGTTGAAAGACAACAACAGCAAGAAAACAGCAACAAAGAAATTCATTGTCTGATGTAACCATTCTCTATCACTTTCAATAAAATTTATTCTAATGCTCTAGGAAAAAAGCATTATTGCTAAATAAAGCCAAGACACAGACAACTGAAAAGTGTAAAGGAATGTAAACAAGGTTGTTATCTTAGACTGTGATATGGTTTGAATCTGTGTTCCCACCAAAATCTCATGTTCATTTGTAATCCCCAATGTTAGAGGTAGAGCCTGGTGGGAGATGATTCTATCGAGTGCGGGGTGGGGTTCTGATGGTTTAGCACCATCTACCTAGTGCTCTTCTCATGATAGAGTTCTCAGGAGCTCTGATTGTTTCAAAGTGTGTAGCACCTTTTCCCTCTCTCTCTTCCTCCTGCTCCAGCTACGTAATACAAGCCTGCTTTCTGTTTGCTTTCTGCCATGATTATAAGTTTTTGGAGGCCTCCACAGAAGCTGAGCAGATAGCCAGCATCACGCTTCCTGTACAGCCTGCATAACCGTAAGCCAGTCAAACCTCTTCTCTTTATAAATTACCTGGTCTCAGGTATTTCTTAGTAGTGATGTGAGACTAATACAAACTGTTTGAAGGACAAGTATAAAATGAGTTGAGGAGAATGATTCAAAACCAAGGTTGAAAACATGGAGAATGAGATATAGGTTTCCTTCCTATAATGTGTGTGTGTGTGTGTGTGTGTGTGTGTGTGTACAGAAATCAACAATATGTATACATGATCCTGGATATATATGAATGATGTAAACACTTTATTTCATGTATGTTTTTGTGCATATGTGTGTATTATATAGTTATTTTTAAATCTATGTAAGTGGTGTTGTGATCAAGTTAGTAGTGCTTTTGGACAAATTTGAATTTTCTCAAAGGTTCTTTTTGTCATTTTCTCAAGTACCAAATGAAAAAATGTGTATACTACCACAATCACTTAAATGTCAATGAAGTTTTTTTTTTTACCACCCACCCTGTTCTACCATGGTCTAGTAGCCAACTGAAAATTCTTACCATCTTTTTCTTCCAGAAAGAGCTTCAGAAACACAAAAGCTAATGTAGTAATAGCTTTAATTCTTAAAACCACTTATTCCGACTGTTTCCTTTAATGAGTTTAAAAGTGCCATAATTATGCATATTGGAACAAAATCAATTGTGTTATCATTGTTCAATTTTTTGACTATTAACATCACATATTTATAAGTATTTTCATGTGGTAGATGTGTGCATGTTTCATATACTGTGCTAGATGTGTACACAGGATGTCAGGAAGCAAAATAGAGCCATCTATGCGATGTTCAACTAGACCACATGAGTCTCAGTTGAATGAATACTAAGATGACAGACTCTAACAGTGATTCAAGGTAAAATTGCTAATAGACTTTACATTGTCTGTTATTCCCATATTCTGTTGCCACTGAGTCAAATTAAAGGATGAGAAAAGTTAGATTTGTGTGTCACTTTAAATTGAAGCATGCTTCAATGTGCTACTTGAGCATAATAGAAGAATACCTATATATGCTCATATGTTGGCATGGTGATGGATTAAGCCAAGATAAATGGGGCAGTCAGCTGAAGCAGCAACTAATGATGGCCAAATCAGCAGTTAACAAGCTGGGGGCCTGACATATATCAGGTTTTGAGAGAGAGAGAAAATATTAATAGTCCTCCTATCAACATCTGATGAGGGTAAAAAGAAGTTCATTGGGTCTTGCTAGCCCAAACCTTAAAAGACAAGTCTCTTTTTGTACTAGCAATTGTTGCAATGGTCAGGGTCATTAGAATGCTTTCTCCCCATCTCTCCTCATGCTCCTCCCACTGTGTAATTCCAGATTAATTTCCAGATACCTTAAGGTACTCAATGACGCATCCTCTTGGCAGAAGAAAAGAAAAAAATCAAACGGTAAGTCATATTTCAGTACTTAAAAATAATTATTTTCTTAATATTTTCATTTGGTTTTTAGTATGTATCTAGAAAAATTTGTGCTATGACACCATTCTAACACAGAATTCTAGCTCATGTAGAGAGTAGGTTAAATCATGCCTCTGCTGGGCCCATGACTAAGCATGCAAATCCATATAGATCCAGCCTCCCCTTCCCCACATAATCTTGGAACCACCATGCAACTGGTGGGAAGGAGTTTTGCATTTGGTACCCCAGTATTATTCTGCATTTATTCTTTTCTCTATCCCTTTTTGTCCTATTTCACTTGACATATACTCCACCCCTCTCTTTTTCCTTATTCTATATTTACTTATTCCTACTGACCATCCATTTGGATGTCCACTCTCACATTCTACCCCTAAGATACATTTCCTAAAAATTTGTTGTTCACTAGTGATTGGGGCCATAAAACAATTCCAGAGGGAATGCACATGTCTGCCTATCTAAACTCCCAGGCGACTGTCATATGAGCTGGAATAAACTGGACAATGGATATAAAATTGGATGTGTGTGCAGATGATCCTGGAAACAGCTGCATGTGCACATCCATCACTGTTTAGTGGTCAGAAGGGCAGTAGCCTCTATGTGAGTGGAGCTACCCATCAAGAAATGCTGAGACAGTTTCTCTGCTTCCCCAAATGTAGCCCAGGCCATGGATAACAACTAGATAATCTCATAAAATCCTAAAACTCTATTTATGAGGATTACAGTAGTAATAAATTACTTATCCCATTACACATTTGCATATTAATAGGAGTCCTATAGTGATTCACTAGCTTAAGGTAAATGAATGCCTTTAATAGTGGAAACTGGGATCTCTTGGGCAGGCAGTAGAATGTTCCAGTTCTCAAAATCCTCTGCAGAAAGAGCCATGCATGGGACCTCCATAAAGAGCTGACTTATAGACAAAGCCATGTCATCTACTTGTGTTTGTTTGGTAGCCTCATGCAGCAACATAACAGGAGATCAGTCTAGCCTGAAGCAGATTTTCCAAGAGAAGCTGGGGGAAGGACAGACAAGTGATTAGAAATCTGATTTGGCTTTCATATTGAAAGATGACTCCACATTTTGGGAACAGAAAACCCTGTGTAGTACCTCAGCAGGGTTTCAAGAGAGGGGTGACCCTCTCCTGGATGAGGTAAGAGCTCTGTTCAATTTATCAACCCCAAGTGGCCTCTTCAGTACCATGTCCTTTCACTCATTAGCTTTAAATTTTGTGTTCCAGCCTCTCAACATTACATTCATTTCCCAAAATGCCATCTCCCTGTCGCCTCCAGGACTAGAGACATTCTTTTCTGCTGCCTCTTCACCTGGAAACTTCTCAATCATAGTCTATCTCACTTTTTGTTTTTTTTGTTTTGTTTTTTTGTTTGTTTTTTGTTTTTTGTTTTTTTTTTTGCTTAGAGCAATATCTCTAACACAGTAATCCTCAAAACATGATCCATTCTCAGACCAGCAACATTGACATCATGCATGAGCTTGTTAAAAATGTATATTCTTATACCCTTGGCTTGCTTACCTGTCTCAGAGAAATGGAGACAAGTAACCAAGGAATTACCATCCACTGTTACATCTCACGCATCATAACAGTTGTCCAGAGCAGACAGTATGCTCGTTCCTGCTTGCATCCTTTTTGTCCAGCTGGTGTTACTATGGGACGCTTCCAGCTTGACTGACACACAGTGAGACCTCAATAAATATCAATTAAATAAATGAATGATTCCAAAGAAAATGAGAGAAGAATTGTATGGTGGCCAAACACTCAGGCTCTAGATGCAGACTGCCTGAGATCAAATCCTAGTTCCTTGATATGATTTAGCTGTGTCCCACCCAAATCTCACCTTGAATTGTAGTTCCCATAATCCCCATGTGTGGTGGGAGGGATCTGGTGGGAGATAATTGAATCATGAGGGCAGTTTCCCCCACACTATTCTCATGATAGTAAGTTCTCATGAGATTTTATGGCTTTATAAGATGCTCCCCACTTTGCTCAGCTCTCATTCTTCTCTCTCCTGTTGCCATGTGAAGAAGGACATGCTTGCTTCCCCTTTTGCCATGACTATAAGATTCCTGAGGCCTCCCCAGCCATGCAGAACTGTGAGTCAATTAAACTCTTTTCTTTATAATTTACCTACTCTTGGGTATATCCTTATAGCAGCATGAGAATGGACTAGTACATGCTTACACTCCTGATCATGTGGCTGTAAACAGTCATTGAGCCTCTATGCTTCCTGGTAAAACAGATGGTAATGGCCTCAATTTTGTAGGCTTGTCGTGTGGATTTGATACCTTCATACTAGTAAGGTACTTCAAACAATGCACAGACTCTAGTAAGTATCCAATATTAGTAGTATAGACAGGGCTTTAATTCTGACATAAACATCCCTTTATTTCAGAGAGATTTCACTGGATTTCCCCAAATGATACTTGGAATCTGAATCTGAAATAAATATACATGTATGTCCAGATTCTATTTCTTGGCACTTTTCAATAGCTCTAAAGAAGAGCTTCTTTTGGTGATATTTTCCACCCAATTAACAGTGTTTATAAATTGGAAGCAGAGTTGATCAGAGCAGGGATTTTCTAAACAGTCTCTCACTTCTCCCCTTCTCACCTTTCTTTTCTCCCAGCCCCCTTCTTTTTCCTCTCTCCATTTTCCATTTTCTTCTTTCTCTTCTTTTCTTTTGTCTTTCTATCTATCTCTTTTATGTGCCCACCATTATTCTCCACTCCTGCCCTAATGACTTCCTTCCTTCTCTCTCTTCCCCAAATACCTCTGGAGTTATTACAGTTGGTTTCTGCCAAAACTTTTAAATACCACAAAGAGTCTGAGATATCCAAGAGTTATAAATCACTCTCAACCACCCACCGTTTTTAGCCCAAATGAACATGCTAGGAAAATGTCAAGGAAAAGAGAATTAATGCAAATGAAGCCCTCAAAGTTATTTTGTTCACAAAACCTAAAACTGAGTTTCCTTGCTGGTCTTTTGGCTGAGGCATCTTCTTACATAGCTGTTCATAAAGTAAAGGCGGGATGGGGGCCACTTGTGGTCAGAGTGGGTGAAATGCCCATCTCACAGGGCACACAAAGTGGACAGACTATGGTTAACTGAGCTCTTGACTCATGTCACTTGCTTCATCCACCCAGGTGGCATGGAGGGGTCTCTGTTGGAAAGAGCTGCGTTCAGAGACAGGGACTGTATTGAAGAATATGGCTGTGCCTAGATACAAGGACAACCTCCTCACATGTGCTAAAGAGATGATCTGATGTTTGGTAAGAGGTTGAACAAGATGACTTCAGAGATTCCTTCAAAGTGGAGATTCTGTAATTGTGTGACTTCTTGACTCCAAACTCTTGTTGGAGGGACTGGAATTCTGCTGTGCACTAGGTGACCTCCTTACCCCCACCCAACCCCTATGAACATAGGGGTCTTGCTTAATGGTCATCACCCTCTCAAACATCTGGCAAACAAAAAAATGCCTCCTTTAGGTTCCACCTTAGCCCTGGACTATTTCTAAAGTATAAACAAAAAACAAATACCTCCCTCAGAGGTGGTCAAGAAGATAGGGCTATGACCCACCTGAGCCAGGTGATGGCAGCTTAAAGGCTCAGATGGGGGTATTGCATCACAGAGAAGGGAAGTTATGGTGGCAATGGATCATGCCCTTCTTTACCTCTCCTCCCAACGGAGGATCACTCTGCCACTCTCAGGAATGTATCTTCCTTCTTTCTTAGAAGCCAAATCAAATTGCTGTCCCTATCCCCTGCCAGCCAAATAGGTGACACCTACCAGGGCAGGCAGAGAAAAAAAGGCATTATCTGCTTCTACCTCTGGGTCCCCTTCATTTCATTGAGCTCACGCTTTCCCTCTTCATGTCACCAAAAATGTTATTTATTGATCCTGCTGACAGCAGCAGTAAATAGAGCCTGGGCTGTTTTACATCGCTGATGAGAAGGCAGGCTCTATAACTCATCAGGCCCAATCTGACTCCACATCAGTCCTCTTCCTCTTTTTCTCTTCTGTATCTCATTACAGAAACAGGAATTAATACACATGGACAGAAGAGAAATGAGTTCAGCTGCTTGCTGCTCTTAGAAGGCGAGCATCCTCAGCAGTTCTTTAAGAAAATTTGATGGATGGGTAAGCCAGGTTGCCATCTGTTGGCGTGCCCTGGTGGGGGCCCCTTAGCTGTGCCCTAATGGTGATAGACTGGGGATCATCGCACACTTGGGCTTGAGCTGAGGTTTAAGGAGTACCATAGAGAGAGTCCCTCTAACCATTCTTCCTAGTCTAAACTGCACAGCTATGGGCCATGGATGTCCTGAACTGTATGATAAACATAGTAGTTTCCTGGCATACCTATTTTACTTCCAGATTTAAGGGGTAAATATGCATTAAAATAAACATGCATATACCTTGACATTGAATGTAAATGAACATGAAATTTAATGGGAAACCACAAAGAAATTTCACTCTTGTGATGAGCCTCTAGAATTATGCTTCACCCCGTCGGTGACAGACATTACTTCATTCCTGCTTTGGGACCTTTTCAAATTAAATACTCACCAACTAACCAAGCTATTCATCCCACTTTTTTGAAAGCACCATCCTAAATAGTGACCTTGCTTTGTGGAGTTTGACCTAAAACAATAGACAATGACTCTAATTGAGAAAAAGAATGTTGAATGGAATATACTCTAGATGTAAGATGGATGGCCTGAGATTATTTTCCAGCCTCAGTTCGTTGCCAGCGACTTCAAGCCCATCGCTTTATTTCCTCAAACACTCACTCTCCTCCTCTATTAACGAGATGGTGGTACCTGTCTCTGCCTGGGTCCGGTGGGTATGGGTGAGCATCAACTGAAATAAAGTGGGGACCTTTGTTTGTCAACATTCTTACAAATGGGATTTCCTTGCAATATTAAATCTCAGATCCTCACTAGTTTCCCACGGCAGGTACATCATCATCAGTAGGGACATATAAAAAGACTGCACATCATAAATGTCTCCACCATGTAAAACACAATTTGAATCCTTACTAAGCACCTACTAGTTGAATTAGGGCAAAGTGCTGGAGAACACAAAGTAGGACTAAAAGATGACTTTGATCTGAGGAAGTCAATGTCGCATGGAGAAGTTAGCCAAATGTCCCCAGTGTGCCACACCCAGAAAGCAATGGCAAGAATATCCAAGTGGGTTGTGTGTTCAGACGGTACAATAAACAAGACAGCTATAGCACTCTTTTACGTGGGTCTAGAATATGCCAGGCACTATTCTGAGATAACATGTACTTATTGCCTCTAAACCTTGTGACAAATGTGTACAATGTATCTTTATTTTTTAAATGAAGAAGTTAAAAAGATAAAGAAATTATCTTCATATTATAATTGAAGAATTGAGGCTTAATGAGATAAAGAAGCTTGCCATCCACACCATCCTATAGCATTGGGACCCATGTTTGGTTGACTTCAAAGCCCGTGGCTACAGGGTTTTCCCGGGGAGCGGTGACTGTGTGTGTGTGGAAGGGTGTTTATGGGAGGCATCCATTTTTCTTCACCTCTACTCCATTGACACACTAATCATGTCGGATCCCTCATTGTGCCACGGTTTCTTCATTTGCAAAATAAAGAAATTGATTTAGATCATAGTAATTTTAAGATGCTGGATATACTTGTGAAAAAGGAAGCTAGGAAGAATTCAACCTTAAGTCTGCAAAAGCTTCTGATAGGTTTTAAAATCTGTTCTAACTAAAATGAAGAAGGGTACCATACAACCCTAAACTAGGCTTAATTTATCTCACAGAGGATAATGTCTTTTATTTTGGAAAAATGAAGGTACAAAGAGAAACTTCACTACACATCCAGTTCTTTGAAATAAATTGTGAGGCCATATATATACACATATATAAAATATATATTCATGAAATAAATTGTGAGGCTATATATATCTACATATATAAAAATATATATATATATCTACATATATAAAACATATACATATTCATATAGTGTATCTAGTATACATGTACATAAGCATATGAATAGTTATACAAATATTTCCCATTATTATCATTATTATTATTAACCTGTTTGAATTTGAGGCTGACTCTTCCTCTCCTATACTCAGAGCTTGAAAATTCCTAGTTCTTACTCCTTTCTTTTCCATCTTTAGAAGTTGCTACTGCTTGTTTCCCAGCTATTTCTTGGTTCCTAACTTTGCTTAAAAGCATTTCTAATTCCTCACATTGAAAAGTGGATTGCAAATGAAGTTTAATACAAAATGTTTTGTACCAAGAAAACTAATGCCCATTTTTCCCCCCTAATGAATGCCAAAGTCATCACAGACTCAAGGCTCATGAATAATGTATATCTTCCAATTAAGCTCAAATGCTGTTCAGTTCTTGCAACTGATATGTAATGCCTGCTCTGGCCTTAGAATGGGCACTGAGGCTTGGAGTAGAAGGAGGGGTTGGGGAGGGGTGTGTGTGTGTGTGTGTGTGCGAACGCATGCATGTATATGTGTGTGTATCTGACAGCTAAGCTCCCACAACCTGTAGCATGCTTATTACCTCCTGGGAGTTAAACTTCCCATGCTTGAGTCTCCAGAGACATGTGAGTTTTTGCAACCAGAAATAAAATTTATTTTAAATTTCTAAATCTCCAAACCTGTTCCTTAATAGCCTGGAGTTCTTGCTGGTCACCCTACCTTCTGTTTCCAAACCATCAAGTCTAATTGGCTAGCAGGTACCCACCTCCCCCACTTTTCAGAAAGCTGGATGGTTTCAGAAGGGAAGCCTCTGGAGCCCTCCTCTCCAAGAAAGCTACAGCGGTGACTCTGTGGGTAGCTCATTTGCTTCCTTGGGCTTCTGATTGAGATGCCCTTCTCTACCAAGAGAGCCACACAAGCCTTTTGAGGCTGCTGAATTGGGTGTGTTCCACTATCAAAACCACAGAGCCAGAAAGACCTGATTTCAAGTCATGACACACCCAGGAAGGGCAGTCATTCCACATCTTTGAGCCTCAGTCTTCTCATTAGAAACAGAAGATGGTAAACAACAATTGTGGTATAGGGAGAGGGTGCATAGACTAAAAGCAATATTTTCTATACATGATGGAGCCTCTTGCAAATGTTAGGAATTACCCTCTTTGCTCTGAGTGTACAGATATCCTCACTTACAGCTTCATGACTGGACATGACAAAGCCCCAGGGCTTGGGCTGCTCTGAGCCTGATTAATGTTGTTCATAAAAATATTCATCCATCAGGCTTTCCATTTGTAGCATTTAGTTGTGCCAAATAACAGAGCCAGCCAGTGGTTTCTTAGAATTACGCCATCTAATAATGAATGCTGGAGACAGACAGGTTTTTTTTTCAGCCTGAAATCTCTTCTTATAACTCAGGGCTGATGAGTGCTGCCCTACATTTCTCGATGGATCCAATTTAACACCAGACGAAGCAGTGACTCAGACTAACTTAAATATCTCAAGACGAGTTTCACCTTTTCCTCTGAGGCCGTATCAGTTCAATTGCATAAGTGCAAATTTATTGAAAGTGGTTTGGTGCTTAGCTTTTCTCTATTGGCAGTAATGGAGTTTAAATTTATAGCAGGCTGATGAATTTCAGATAAGAGAACCATTACCTTACAACAACATTAAGGAAAAATATATAACTCCGATTGCTGAACCTCGAATGTGTATTGTTTGAGTGAGGGGAGATGGATGAGGTAGGCTGACATTTGCAAATGCAATTCCTTTCCATCCTCTTGGTGCTAGCCCAGGAGCCTGAAAGTATGGCATAGTCCAGAAAGGACTTGGGATAGCTATGCATTACAAGCGCATTACAAACAAATAGCAGGAGTAGGCTATGATGTAAAGGAGAGATTTTTTCTTTCTCTTTACTAATATAATTGGAGGTGTCTTTTGGCAATGTGCCAAGGCTGTTAGAGGGCTTAGGTTGTTCCTTTGGTACTTGTCACGTTCCTCTCCCATAGGTTATTTTCCTTTTACTACAAGGCTTTGTCTTCCCACAGGGTGGAACTCTGGCATTGCAGAGATTAAAATAAAGGATGCACAGTGCAAATGTGCAAGGCCTCAGAGAGGATGGAAGGGGCCTCGGCTTCTCCATTATCTTGAGCCTCCTGGTATGTGGAAAAAAAAGAAGAAGAAATATTAAAACGGTGTTATAAAAATTGTGTTATTTTTAAAACAGTTACGCTGAACAAATTAACTCTTTAAGTTAAAAATAATGTGATATCAATATGCTGTGCATTAGATAATCACAGAATTGCTAAAGTAGGGGTTATGGACAGCATTTTTCCATAGTGGAACACCAGTTTTGGGCTGTATGATTAACTTTATTTTTCCCCCACGTCTGTCGTGCCTCTCAGCAACTGTGTGAATAACCTCATTTAAAGATAAAGTTGAAGTCGAAATGTGAGGTCCTTTGTGGGTTTGTGTGTTGAATACCCTTTCTGGGTCTTGTTCTCCTCATTCACAAAGTGCATATGTGTGTGAGGCAAAGGTGGAGCTAGGGGGGTCTCAGAGCTTCAGGGGTGCAAGATGGGATCACAGTTCCAAAGGCAAGAGTCCATTCTCTCAGCATACGAGGAATCACTCTTGCTGCTGTCAACATGGAATGCAGCTCCACTCAGGCCTCCAGAGCCCTGTGCTTGGAGTATTTTCCCTGTGGTCCTCTCCCTGTCCCAGGCCCCTTTTCTGTAGTTTGTGCTGTGGGGGGTGAACCAGCCACAACTCAACCTGAAGATGAGAAGAAATGGGAGGAAAGCACAGATCATTTCTATTCGTTCTCCTGAGCTTCCTGAGAAAGGATAGCTAAAGGGATCAAACACCGAAACTGCCTCTGTCATTTTAGACGCCAGGACCCTTGACGTTTCTCTCAGCACCGTGGGCAGGTATGGGAAGGACAGGGTTTACCAAAGCCTCATGGATGGCCACTCTAACTGCACATGTGGGGTCATTTCTGCATGACTTACACTCTCCTTTCTAGAGCACCAGAGGAAGCCAGGCACTGAAAATGCAGTTAACTTTAAGAGAGAAACCTCTGTTTTCTATTAATAACAACAGAGGGATTTGTGCTGAATGAGACATTCATTTTGTGGGTGTACACAAAGCAAATTTGAAAGAAAAGAGGCTACATTTGGTTGGCTAGTTATTTATTTTTTAAAGAATTGGCTATTAACTAAACTCAGCAAAGTGTGAGTGAGATTAAATAGGCACACAACTTGATGTTTTGCCAGCAATTTTCTTAGCCAACAAATGGCTTTCGGTGTGGCCCAATCTTGGAACGGTTGATCCTGTCATTCTGGGCTGAAGCAATTGACTGTGGTTTCTTGTTATAATAGCACAATAGAAGAGACCCAGACTGATGTGGCCTTTACTGGAAAGCAGTATTTCAAACACAAATTGCAGAACAGTGGATAGTGCTGGTTTAAAGATGTCAATTACAATTTTAATATGGAGTCTGTGAGGCTCTATCAATAACCAGGAGTTTGGTTGTTTTCATGTAAAGACAATTGGGCACACATCAAACTAATAAAAGTAACAATAACATATTACTATTTTCCATGGACTAACAATTTTTAAGGCAAGAAAAAAAACAAGATTATTTAGTTCAAGTATTATTAATTCAATTTTCTTATTTTACAGATGAAGAAACTGAAGCCTGCAGAAATGAGTCTAATGTCTTTCCTGGGATACAGATACGCGCCCCATCTCCTCTTTTTAGTGTCTTGAGTTACAGAAATTGATATTGTGGAGCTTCTGAATTAGGAAGGACAGATTACTTTCCCTGGTCCCATTTTAATTTTTCTCAAAACTCATAAAATATGATTAGAGTGCTTTTTAATTTTTTCTGAAAAGCAGGAAATCGTAAGATTGATAAATAGTTTAATGTGAACCTGATGGCTTGATTAATTAATCACTAAGCTGAGGGACCACTACAATTCATATGTCAATTCAGACTATTTTCGGGAAATGATTTGAATCAATTGCTAATGAAATTGAGAAATTTAGGAGCCGCTTTCTGACTTCCAAATGACAGGGCTCATATTTAACTCAAGAGATGTGACAGTTAATGACAACATAAAAATGCCATGAATTATTTTCCAGATCATGGGAAAAATTACAGCACCTCTTCATTGAAACAGCTTTTAGCTCATCAGCATGAAAATAAACAGCCTTAATCACATGCTAAGAAATCTATGATGCTGTTGAAAAGCTAGGTTCTTTTTGAAATAAACAAAGGCCATAATCCTCAGGAATAATTGTAATATTTCATAACCTCTTCCTTAAGACAGAGTGATAGATGTACTTAGTGTGGCCGATATCACAACTGACATCCTATGGGAAAAAAAAAACTGAATCATTGTTCTTCTATCTAATTACTTTAAATCCTTAAAATAGGGAGAATTTAACTTCTATTTTCTGCTTCAATTCATAGGTGTGAGTTTTCTAGCCCTTTTTATGTTTAAAAGGGCTAGCTTTGTATATCTTTCCATAACTTCTCATTTCCAGCAGTACTTTTTAATTAATTTAAAGTTACATCTAGATATAACAAGACAGTTATTGTGTGTTAATGAAACACCAATGGAGAGTGTACTGATCGATATTTAATCTCATTAAGGTGAATACAACGCAATATTACTATGTAATTAACTCAAAACAGTGTAAGTAATTTGTGCATGTTTAAATTTTTATTAATATATTTGTTAAAAAATTTTAGATCATGCTGTTTTATGGGCTTACTTGAGAGATATAAATTAAAATGTTTGTCAAGATGCTATTGCAGCAACTATTAAATGTGGCTCTTAATCATCTTAACAGTCCTTAAGGTTCCCATGTAGTTCTAATTGTCTCACTGAGGATGAAAGATGATTTTGCCACAGACAAGAGTCCATATGTAAAACCTTCCTGGAATGATTGTCTTTTGATTATTCTATTTTTAGTTCCCCTGTGGCTTTGCCCAGATATGACAGGGATGATGCATGCAAGACAATGTGAAATACGTTTAATATTTTAGGAACATCCTTTAAAGAGCTACCTATTCCTGGAAGAAAAAAATATTTTTTTGGAGTAAATATCACTGGATTACTCTAACGTGTCTCTAATGGGATTTTAACACCACAGCTTCACAAATTCCCTTGAAATTATAACTTGGGGGTAAACTTTGTTGGGGTAGCTCTTATCTTAAACAAGGATCAGAATCTGTTGTCATGATCTCCGGAGGCTCAGATATACAGCATTACAATATGAGAAAACATTTGAATGAAGGTCCTATACTCACATCCAGGAACAGGCCCTTGTACATAGACAGTAACTTGGGTGGTGCCACAGAATTTGTGCTAAGTTAATATGAAGAATATGAGCTCACAGGTACAAAGCCAAAGCTCTTTTATAGAGCTATTTTATATTTAGTAATATAAAACATAGTAATATTACTAATTTAATAGTAATATTAATTACTTTTAGCAACTAATAGTTGCTCCAGTAGGATCTTGACATTTTAATTTTATATCTCTCAAGTAAGCCCATAAAACAGCATGATCTAAATATTTTTAACAAATATGTTAATAAAAATTTAAGCATGCATGGATTACTTGTGCTGTTTTGAGTTAATTACATAGTAATATTGCCTTGTATATACCTTGATTAGACTAAATATAAAGCTCTTTTGTAGAGCGGGGCTCAGAAAGTTTGCAATGTCTCACATTTCCCTAAATCCCTCAAATAAAATCAGCTCTTGAACCAGGGAACAATTACTTGAATCGGCCCATTCCATGTGCAAGTAGATGTGTTTAGAGACTCTCTGTGCTCCATAAGGCTGTTAGAACACCAACACACTGGGAAACTATCGTATACATATAAATATGAAGATTGAAGTTGGTAGGTTGGTGATTTTACCCCAAAGGTTCGTGTTGCTTCCCTCAAGCCTGCCATTTTATTGTAAAAAGAATATAGCAGTTACTGGGACAATTTATTGTTCTTCACCATTCTTGGTATGTGTATGTTGCTTAAATGTTGGGATGGCATGTCTATGTTTTTATCTCCATGAATGAGGCGGTGAGGGATAACTCATGCCTTGTGATTCCCCGTCTCACCCATGAGTGATGTTAGCAGGGTTCAGTCATCATATATGATATATGGAGCATATTTTTCTTCCTCTCTCTTGAGATGGTCTGCACATGCTGAAAATGACAGTTATAGAAGGTAAAATAAATAAATAAATAAAAGGTGTGGGATGACAATGTTCCAATAAAAGTAAACTTTTAAATACTTCTGTGTGCCTGTGTTGCTGATGAAGCCATTGAGACATGCATGAGCTAACGTGAATGGCTGAAAATGGTTACTTTCACCTCTGCTTTTCCATCCTGGCACTACCATAGTTAGAAATATCTTGAGTCCACAATTCCATTAATTCCACAGTTATAAATCTTTAGTAGCTAGACAGATTTCAGGTCTAAGCAAGCTGTGAAGACAAGTCAGGGAAATATTCACAAAGTCCTTCATTCCTTGGGTTCATGTCTAAATTCAGTCAGATGGATGTTTCTACAGTCAGTCCTAGAGTCCCAGGTAGCAGGCAGCTGAGTGGTGCAGGGGAAGGAGGACTTAACCAGCTCAGCCACAAACTGCCCCCGCATACTGTCTCCTCAAAGAGACGGAAAAATGAGAATACTAGAATTTGTTTATATGAAGACTGAGATTTCAAAGGTCCTTTGCCAATAAAGAAAAATTCTTTTTTTTTTTTTTTTTAGAGACAGGGTCTTACTATGCTGCCCAGGCTGGAATGCAGTGATACAGTCGTAACTCACTGCAGCCTCAAACCCCTGGGCTCAAGCAATCCTCCCACTTCAGCCTCCTCAGTAGCTAGGACTATAGGCATGCACCACCATTCCCAGATATTTTATTATTTTTATTTTTAGAGATGGGGTCTTGATATGTTTCCCAGGACCATCTAGAACTCCTAGCTTTAGGTGACCCTTCTGCTTTGGCCTCTCAAAACGCTGGGATTACAGGGATTAACCACTGCACCTGGCCAAAAAATTAATTTTTAACCTCAAGAAAAAGGCAACAAAGAAACCAGAAAATATATGAGTACTTTGGTCTGGAGCAAAGAACACAGCTAGACTATTCAGAAGAGTCTCCTCGTAGAGTGACTTCTGATTTTAATGTAAGAAAATTATTTGAATTGATTTATTATATTACTTTTAGCTTTTTCCTGCAAAAAAAATGGCCCTTTATTTCTTTGTAGTCAAGTCCACCCTCTCTATCCCATTCCAGCCACGAGCAACCACTGAATTGCTTGCTGTCATTATAGTTTTGCCTTTCCTGGAATCTTATTTCAATAGAATCATACAATATGTAATCTTTTGAATCAAGCTTCTTTTACTTAGCACAATGCTTTCAAGATTTGTCGTGTCATTAATTACTTCAATAGTTTGGGCTTTCATACTTCTGAGTAGTATCTTTTGAATTGATATGCTCTATGTGTTTATAATTTAACCAGTTGATATATATCTGTTTTATCCAGATTTTAGCTATTATAATAAAATGTATGTGAACATTTGGGCACAAGTCTTTTGACAGATATGTTTTCATTTCCCTTGAATACTCAGAGTGTAAACACTGGATGGATGATGGTAAAAGTATGCTTCATTTTATTAGAAACTGTCATGTGTTTCTTAAAGTGGTTGCATAACTTTTTGTTCATACCAGAAATTGTGTGAGAGGTCTGGCAACTTCACAACCTTGCCAATGCTTAGATTCTTGGTCTTTTTCTTTTAGCTGTTCTACTGGATATGTAATAGTATTTTACTCGGGTTTTAATTTGCATTTCTACTTTGTAGAAATGTTTAGCATCTTTTCATGTTCTTATTTAGCTATAAACACTCTTTGGTGAAGTAACTGTTCAAATCATTTGCCCTTTAAAAAAAAAACATTTTTACTTAATATTTTAAGAGTCCTTTATTCTGAACACAAGTCCTTTAACTGATATGTTTCACAAATTCTTTCCCAGGGTATGATTTGCCTTTTCATTTTCAAAACACTCTATTTCTTAATTTTTATGAAGTCTATTTATCATATTTTTCCTTATATGATTCATCCTTTTTATGTACTATAAAGAAAACTTGATAACACACAAAGATATCAAGGTCACAAAAATTATCTCCATTAAATTTTTCTATAAGTTTTACTGTTTCAGCTTGTAATTTTGTTTCTATGATCTGTGATTATCTATGTATTATATATAGTGTGAGAAAAGGATTGAGGTTCATTTTTTTTCCCAAAGGGATGTCCAGTTGTTTCAGCACCTTTTGTTGAAAAGAATTTTCTTTCCCTTATGGAATTACCTTGTCACACTTGTTGAAAATTAGTTAGCCGTGTAGGTGTAAGACTGTATCTGGACTTTCTATTCTACCACATTAAACTAATGTCTATCACACTGTTTTAATTACTGTAGCTGAAAAGTAAATCTTGCTAACAGGTTATGTATTCTAATGACCATTATTTCCAAAATAGTCTTGACCATTCTGTCCTTCAAATTTTTATAAAATTTAGAATCATTTTGTCAATATCTTTTTTTTTCCTGCTGGTATTTTGATTGAGATTGGACTGCATTATATCTATAAATTAATTATCTATATATATTATCATTATATCCATAATGATATAAATTATCATTATATTTATAAATTAATTCTGGATGGCATTATAATGCCTTTCAGTCTCCAGATGCAATTCTCTCATAGTATTTTGTAGTTTTCAATGTGCAGCTCTTGTACAAATTGTCTTATATTTATTGATAAATAATTAATATTTATGATATTACAAATGGTATCTTTATTTATTTATTTATTTTGAAACAGAGTCTCACTCTGTTGCCCAGACTGGAGTGCTGTGGCATCATCTTGGTTCACTGCAACCTCCACTTCCTGGGTTCAAGTGATTCTTGTGCCTCAGCCTCCTGAGTAGCTGGGATTACAGGCATGCACCACCACGCCAGGCTAATTTTTGTAGAGACAGGGTTTCACCATGTTAGCCAGGCTGGTCTCCAACTCCTGGCCTCAAGCAATCCGCCTGCCTCCACCTCCCAAAGTGCTGGGATTACAAGTGTGAGCCACTGCATCTGGCCAGTGCAATTATTTTTTATATTGAGGTAATATTCTGCCATGTTATTGAAATCAATTATTAGTTCATATTAGCTTTTTGTAGATTTCTTGGATTTTCTACTTAGATGATCATGTTGTCTGCAAATAAATTCAGTCTTTCTTATTAGTTTTCAATCTGTTCACTTCTACTTCTTCTTCTCACTTTATCACATTAGTTAAGATGTCTCATACAATGTTAAAAATGGCAAAAGCAACATCCATGCATTCAGTCTCTCACCATTTTGGATGAAGTCAGCTATAGGTTTTTCATCATGTTGAGGAATTTTCCTTCCTAAATTTGAGAGACACTTAAAGACAGATGTAAATGAAGAGGTATACTTTACTCATGGATCTGAAGACTCAGTATTATTTGGATGTCAATTCTCCCCAAATTTGACTATATATTCTATATAATTCCAATCCAATTTCCAGAAGTCTTTTTAGTAGAAATGGAAAGGCTGTTTCTCAAATTCTTATAGAAATGCAAAGGACCGAGAATTGCTAAAACAACTTTGAAAAATAACAAAGTTGAAAAACTCTATTACTTGACATCAAGATTTATTATAAAGCTACAGAAATCAAAAAAGTTTGACATTGGTGTTAAGATAGATGATTAATGTAAAAGAATAGATAAACAAGAAATGGACTCCTATATATGTAATTAGTTGACTTTCAGAAAAGAAGAAAAATCTGCTTTGTGATGGATAAACAGTCACTTCAACAAATGGTGCTAAAAAACAACTTCAAAAAATGGTGCTAGAAAAAAGTTAATATCAATATATTAAAAATGAATTTTGATTCATATCTTTCAAAAATTAACCCACAGTGAATTATAGTCCTAAATACAATGCCCAAACTATAAAATTCCTCAATAAAAACATAGGAGAAAGGCTTTCTTTGATACAACAGTAAGGGGAGAAACCATTTAGAAATTGCTAAATTGGACTTCAGCACAATTAAGAACTCCTGCTCATTGAATAATTTTCTTAAAACAAAAAAGAAAAAGCCCTAAAAATAAATAATGCTGTTAAGACAATGAAGAAACAAGCCACAGACTGGGAGAATATATTTTCAAATAACATATCTAATAAATGACTTGCATCCAACATGTATCAATATATCAAATATTTCATAAGAAAATAACCTAATTTTAAATATGCACAAACTATTATGAAGATAGAACAGCAGTCCCAACATATAGCTTTGAAAGAGAAAATAGAGAGGATGAAGAAAAAGTAATATTCCAAAAAAAGAAAGACTGATAATTCTAAGTACTAAAGAAATCCACACATCTTTAAATAGCAAGAGATGACAAAGCAGGACTAAAATACACACAACACCACCACCATCAATGCTATACTGACATATTATAGATACACATCAGGATATCAACCATAAAGAGAAAATTGTAACACATACCAAGAGAGGAAAAGGTAATATACTCTAGCAATTGCCATTAATTCTCTGCCATACTTGGTAGCCTTAAATGCAATGATTAGAAAACAAGAATTGATGCTTCCCTAGAAGAAATCCTAAATCAATGGGTGAAAAAGAGTTGGAATGTAAACATTTCAGCTTTCTTACGTTTAGAGTGGGCTAATTCTGAAGCAAAAATTCTACTTTGTTTCCCAGACCTGTTCAGGAGACTAAGTCCCATTTGCCTCAGTGGTAACCAGCTTGATCATTCACACCTTTTTGGGCTTCCTCCCCTTCCTTTCCTATCTTGATTTCTTATTAGGGTTTCCTGGGATCACCTCCCAGATGAACTACTTATTCTCACATCTTTGCCTCAGAAGCTACTTCAAGAATTCAGATAGTGCTAGATTCATTATCATCAATATTGGATACAAGAAGGTAATAGAGTAATATCTTGAAAGTGCTGAAGACAATACTTTGATTCCAGAATTCTATCCCCACAAATATTGTCATTTAAAGGTGATTTTGGACTCAGGAATTCTATAAATTATAGACTGTGTCTGAAAATAACTACTAATCAGAGGATGAACTACAATCAGGAAAGAAAATGAATCCAGAAAGATGCAAGAGTATGTGTGAAGAAATGGCAAAGTAGTGAGAAATACTTGTTGTTAGGCCTAAATAAGTATTTATTATGAAAAGAAAAAACAATCAATAATATGAACTAAACTTTCAGACAGTTGCCCCAGGGGCATTGGTGGAGGCTAAGGGCAAAGCTGAGAAAAAGGAAAATGTGCTGTGATTTTTACATTGCTCTGGAAGAAATATCGTTACAAATTAACAGATTCCAGAGTTTAAAAGAAATATAATCTATAACTAATTACAGAATTACCTCACATAGGCATTGTTTAGTTAATGATGTTTTGCCATAAAAGCTCTCGAAAAACCATACCATTTTCTGGACACAACTACTTTTCCTTTTTGGTATAATGACTTTTTTCACCTAAAAGAACACTAAGTTAGTGTACTTTAAGATGTGGTATTTCAACATTACAGTTTCAAGCAAGAATGCATTCACTAATTTATTAGACACACTTTCTAGTCAGTGAATACCATATGGAACAACTTTAAATGCAGGTTATATTTCCACAAACAAAAACATCTTATTTGGGAAAATGTGCCAAATAAGAAGGATAAAGAGGAGTTGCTTCTTCAAGTCTTCAGCCTGTAGCGTGTCTACTCTTTCACTATGTGTTTCAAAGTGCTTTTGGAATTAGCACTAATTCTTTTAAATATATATTTTTTCTGAAGGGTTTTTTGTGTCTCTATCTCCTTCGGTTCTGCTCTGATCTTAGTTATTTCTTGTCTTCTGCTAGGTTTTGAGTTTTTTTGATCTTGCTCCTCTAGCTCTTTCAATTTTGATGATAGGGTATCGATTCTAGATCTTTCCTTGCTTCTCATGTGGGCATTTATTGCTGTATATTTTCCTCTAGATACTGCTTTAAATGTGTCCCAGATATTCTGGAATGTTGTGTCTTTGTTCTTGTTGGTTTTGAAGAACATCTTTATTTCTGCCTTCATTTCATTGTTTATATTTTTCTGTTCTTTGATTTTATTTGTAAGAGTTTGACCAACAAACACATGAGAAAATGCTCAACACATGGAATATCCATCAAAATAGATAATATTCTGGGCCATAAAATATACCATACATTTTTAAAATAATGTAAATCATATAAAATATGCTCTCAGACTACAACA
Organism: Cacajao melanocephalus; assembly: GCA_963573385.1. Classification (NCBI taxonomy): domain Eukaryota; kingdom Metazoa; phylum Chordata; class Mammalia; order Primates; family Pitheciidae; genus Cacajao; species Cacajao melanocephalus. The sequence continues at coordinate 55,800 of CAUYLG010004887.1, read as the reverse complement.
AAATTAAACTAGAAATTAATAACAAAAAGATAGCTGGAAAATGCCAGAATATTTGGAGATTAAGCACCATGCTTCTAAATAATGGTTTGATCAAAAAGAAATGTCAAAAGAAATTTTTAAATACTTTAAGTAAAAATAAAACTTATCAAAATGTGTGGGATGTAGCAAAAGCAGTGATTAGAGGGAAAGTTATACCTTTACATACATTTATTAAAAAAGAGAAAGATTTAGATTCACCCACCTAAGGAAAGTAGAGGAAGAAGAACAAATTAAAGCAGAAGAAAGGAAATTATATTAAAAAAAAAAAAGAACAGAAATCAACAAAAGTTAAACCAGAAAAACAATAGAGAAAATAAAACCAAAAAGTGCTTCTTTGAAAAGATCAGTAAAAATTGGTAAGTCTCTAGACAGGCTAAACCTGAAAAAGAAAAAGATTCAAATTACCACCGTCAGGAGTAAAAAAGGGGTCATCACTGCTGCTCCCAAGGACATTAAAAGGATAACAAGGAAATACTGGTAACAACTCTATGCCCACTAATTTTATATAGATGAAATGGACCAATGTCTCAAATGACATGAACTATCATCACTCACTCAACGAGAAACAGATAATCTGACTAGCACCATAACTAGTAACAAAATTAAGTTCATAGTTTACAACGTTCCGATAATAAACTGCCAGATCCAGGTAGTTTTACTGGTGAATTCTACCAAATATTTAAGAAATAAATTATACAATTTATCCACAATCTCTTTAATGAAATAAAAGACAAAAAGAACACTTCCCAACTCATTTTATCAAGCCAGTACAATCCTAATATAAAAATCAGATAAAGACATAATAAGCAAGAAAACTATAAGTGAATGTATCTCATAAATTAGACAAAAAAGGCTTTTTACCAAAATTTTAAAAACAAATTTTTACCAACATGTTCTGTACCCATTAAGCAGTAACAGCCAATTCCTTTCTTCCTCCAGCTACTGGTAGCCACTGTCCTATTTTCTGTTTCTATGAATCTCACTTCTCTAGGTACCTCATATAAGTGGAATCATATAGTATTTGTTCTTTTGTGATTGGCTCATTTTACTTAGCATAATATCTTCAAGCTTTATTATTGTTGTAGAATGTGTCAGAGTGTCCTTCTTTTTAAGACTAGATAATATTCCATTAACAGACTGCATAAGAAAAATAACATTTTCATATCAATAATGGAGAAATACATCAAATTTAACATTAATTTATGATTTACAAACAAAATAGAATAAAGAGAACTTCTTTATTCTAGTAAAAGATATATTTTTAAAACAAAACAAAACAAGAAACCCTGTAGCTAAAGAAACTGAATGCTTTCTTCGTAAGTCTGGAAACATAGCAAGGATATACTCTCTCTCCACATTTTTTTTTATTACAATGGAAATCCTAGAGAGCAAAATAAGGCAAGAGTAGAAAAGTCATACACATTAGAAACAAAGAAATGGAAGAAATTCACAAATGACATGATATCTATGTAGAAATCCCTAAAGAGTCTACAAAAAAACATACAAACAACAATGAAAAAAAACTCTTGTAACTAATTGGTGAGTAAAGCAAGGCCACAGGATACAAGTTCAACATACAAAAATAAGGTGCTTTCCTATATATCAGCAAATGAACAATTGAAATTTAAAATTTTACAAATAACATTTACAATATTACAAAAAAGTGAAATATTTAGGTATAAATCAACAAAGTAGGTTCAGGATCCATTTGCAGAACACTACAAGCACTGATAAAAGACATTTCTAAGAGATCTAAACAAATGGAAAGATATTCTATATTTATGCATCGGAAGAATCATTTCTTCCCAACTTGATCTATAGAATCAACTCAACCCCAATCAAATTCCCAGCTAGCTTTTTTTGGTAATTTATTCTAAAATTAATACAAAAAGCAAAAGACCTAAACAGCCACACAATATGGAAAATCCAGAAGAAAAAATTTGGAGGGTAAACACTATTCAATTTTAAAACATACTATGCCTTACACTTCCATTAGAGAGCATGGTACTGGTGAAATAGACACAATGGAAAGGATAAAGATACCACATAAATATAGTCAGCTTATTTTTGACAAAGGTGCAAACACAATTCGATAGAGAAAGGGTAGTCTTTTCAACAAATGGTGCTGGAAAAATTGGGCATCCATATGCCATAGTGTGTGTGTGTGTGTGTGTGCACTTGCGTGTGTATACACAGACCTCACAACTTACACAAAAAATAACTCCAAATGAATACAGAACTAAATGTAAAATGCAAAATTTAAACTTCTAGAAGAAAACCCATCTAACACTCGTTTAGAAATGACTTCTTAGATATAAAACTGAAGCATGATCCATGAAAGAAAAAATAGAGAAGTGTAGGTTACTAAAATAAAAAATTCTACTCAGAAATACACTATTACTAGAATTAAATGAAAAGCCACAAAAGAGAGGAAATATTTGCAAATCAAGTATCTGACAAAGGACTTGTATCCAGACTGTACAAAGGAATTTAAAACTCTGCAAGAAGAAAACAGCCTAACTGAAAAATGAGCAAAATATCTATCAAACACATGACCAGTGGGATGTACACATGGAAAATAAGCACATGAAATCATGCTCAACATCATATGCTATTAGAAAAATGCAAATTAAAACAACAATGCAGTATCACTACGCACCTACTGGAATAGCTAAAACAACAACAAACTCAGAATATCAAATGCGGTGAGGATATAGATCAACAGGAACCCTCATTCATGGCTGGTGGGAACACAAAATGGTACATCATTCTGGAGGAAAACATGGCAGCTTTTCAGTTTTTGTTTTTTAGATGAGATATTTTTCAATTGTGGTAAAATCTACATAAAATAACACCATTTTTACTGTGTTTAAGTGTGCGTTTTAATGACATTATTGTGCAACCATCAACACTGTCCACCTCCAGAACTTTTTTCATCTTCCCAATAATATCTTCAAGCTTCATTTATGTTGTAGAATGTATCAGAATGTCCTTCTTTTTAAGACTACATAATATTCCATTGAATGCATATATTAATACCACATTTTTAAAATGTATCTGCTGATGGACACTTACACTTAGCTTGTTTCCACTTTTGGGCTTCTGCTATTAATGCTGGTGTATGAATTTTTGTTCAAGTTCTTGCTTTTAATTCTTTCAGCATGGTTCTTTTTTACAAAGCTAAACATAGTCTTGCTATACAAACCATCAATTGTTTTCCTATGTATCTATCCAGCTGATCTGAAAATTTATGTTCACACAAAACCCAGCCCACAGATGCTTATAGGAACTTTATTCGGAATTACTAAAACTGGAAGCAAACAAGATGTCCTTCAAAAAGTGAATGGTTAATGTAATATATGTAATGTAAAATGTAATGTATCTATATAATAGAATACTACTTAGTGGTATACAAAGGAATGAATTCTCAACCCAAGAAAATACATAGATGAATCTTAAATGTGTGTTGCTAAGTAAAAGAACCAGGCTAAAAACAACACATATTATATGATTTCACTTACATAGTGTCCTGGAAAAAGCAAAAATATAGAGACAGAAAACAGATCAGTGGTTGCTAGAGAACTGCAAGGTAGGTGGGTACAATAAAATATGTGAAGTATATGAGATTTCTTAGGGTGGTGAAACTATTCTCCATGATACTGCTGTGTTGGATACATAGCACTATGAATTTGTCAAAACTCATGAGACATTACAGTACAAAAAGTGAATCTTAATGCATTTTTTATATGTACAAATTTCAAAAAATCAATTATGAGGTTTGGTGATCCCAAGATTGAGCACAGACTGTGTCAAATGAGTCTAACTGTATTACAAATATATGACATACCTCACTAAAGAAGAGGAAAAAAAGTACTGACCTAAGTATTTTGAAAATGAATGGAGATTATAAGACTAAAGACAAGAGAAACTGTCTATAAGCACTGTACTCTAGTTGGTAAAGTTACTTCTCATAAGAGTACAGATTGACAATTCAACATACTATGTATAAATGATGAGATTGAATAAATAAGTAAATTGATGACAGCTCTTTGGAGCTAGATTTCTCACTGTTGGATTTGGAGGTTACAAATGAGGAAAAGGAGAAGGCTAGATTGAATCATAGAATACTGAATTGGAGCTGAAAATATCAGTGTGAACTTATCTCTAGATTAACTTAGATACAGATGGATTAATGTAAAAATAATTATAAATATGTCTCTCTAGGAAGTAAATATATACATATATTTCCAACCTCATTCCACTGAAAGGGCCTAGAGTCAATGATAACTCCTTAGCAAAGAGCATGCCTAGCACCCAAACTTTGGTTTCAAATACCATTCTCAGATAAAAGAAACCAGGACTCCTGGGAGAAATGGCAGATTATAAGGCTAGAACAAAAAAATATACAAGATAATCCTAGAGCATCTTATAAGGTCAGAAAGCAAGGAAGGACTAAAGAAAAAAACAAACAATGGGGTTATGTCAGAGCACACGGAAGCCAACAGGGAGAGCTCCCAATGGCCAAAAGTGGAACATTCTGAACAACAAAATAAATAAAATGTATTGGAATATAACCCAAAGCACAAAATAAATACATGTGAGTTCTTACTAATATAAACAATTTGTTAAACAAATTTAAAAATAAATGAGAATAGACAATTCTGCCATAAAGAATTTCAAAGAATGTGTGTAGTTACTTTCTTCTCAAGAAGATGGAGCATAACTCCTCAGTCCCTTAAATGTGGGTTGCTCATGGCTTTCTTCCAAATAGTATAGTATAAAAAGTGGGCAGGGGAGGGGAGAGGAGAAGGGCAACACTGTAGTGCAGAGACCTGACACTACCTCAGCCATGTGATCAAGTGATATATATCAGTGATATGTCATATTGACAGTAGCACACTTGATATAATGTGATAAAAATGACACATTACAAACGCTATGGTTTTCCAAGATCCCGTACTTACCTGTCTAATCATGAGAAAAAAATATCAGAAAAACTCAAATTAAGAAACATGTTACCCAATAACTGACCAATATTCTTCTAAAGTGTCAAGGTCATAAAAGATAAGGAATATCAGCAAATGTCACAGTCAAGAGGGCTCTAAAGAGTCATGATGACCAAATGTAGCATTTCTTTTCATGTGGGATCTTGGAACAGAAAGAGAACATTACGTAAAAACTGAGTAAATTCAAATGAAGTGTAGATTTTAGTTAACAATAACAAATTAATATTAATTAATTAGTTTTGACAAGTGTATCATACTGATTTAAGATGACTCTGTTTATCTCTGCTCTAGAACATGCATTATTTATTAATGTCCATAAAATTTATTAACATGAAGTCCTCATTTATAACCCCTCTGATATTTAAAATATATAGTAAACTATCAAAAATATGCCCACTTTCTTATTTCAGAGTCCCATCTCTCATTTCCTTGTGGTCTAATCCTCCTAGCCAGGAACAATCAAGGACATCCCAAACCTGCAGTTACTTCTATTGTGACCTGGTTAAGCAGAACTATTGGATCCTACACAAATTCCTTCTGCAGATCTTTTTGAAAGCCTGAGCAAAAGGCTTTGTAGTCTAGCTTCAATCCTTCGCTATCTGTGTACCTTGCTCAATGAAGGAGATCCAGTCCTGGAGCCGGTTCTTGAATTCATTTGAAATATAAAGAAGAAAGTTTTTCAGACAGAAAATTACTCTAAGCAAAATGGCCCCGAGATTTCTTCAGGGCAAGCTCCTTAAAGAGGGGATGGAAAGCTCATTCTCAAGAAGATATTTTTTTATCAAAGAAAGGAATCAGAGATAATTGGAGTTGGAAAAAGCCATGGAGAAGATGTCTGGACAAGGTGTGGAGACAAAGCCTCAGAGAAATTAACTGAGTCACCCATAGTCATAGTTTGTTAGTATCAGAGAGGAAATAATGCATGGTTCTAAAGTAGCATGCTTGTCACATTTTAGCCTTTTACCTCTTTAGCAAATTTAACCTTTTCCATACAGCTGTTGAGATAACCTACTGATCATACAAGCTAAATCAACATAAGGGACATATCTCAGAAAATGATCCCAAACTGCCTCCCTTTTCATTATTGAAAACCATGAGATGAAAGTCTTTAATAACTCACTGCACAAGAGGACCATTACTGTCAGCATATACCATTCAGACATATATTATAGCTTTTTACTTCTCCACACAAAATTGCTTTGAAATTTACATTTGCTATAAAGGATTCAAGTCCATCACTATTAATTTTCTTCTACAAATTATGTTTAATTATCGCCTCTCTCCACCTAGGAAGAACCCCCTCTTGTATTCCTATCTCTGTACAGCTCTCAAGAAGAGTTTCTCCAGCATGAATCTGTGATGGTGATTTTATATCCCTGACTTGCCCTTCCTCGTCAATCTCACCCAGGCTGCTTGGAAATATGGAAATGAATGGTTAGCTTGGCTCCACATTTCCTGCATACATATGAAATCTGGTCTCTCTGAGCAAGGGGAAAAAAGACAACATTTTCCAGCCTTAGCCTATGGACAATTAGGCTAGAAATATTCCACTTTAAGATTCAAAGCAGCTTTGAAAGCCCACCCATGATTGATTGTTTAACAGCTCATACACTATACTACATCTACTAAAGAAACTTCTTGGAGATTCGCTTCAAGAATCATCTTTATTCTCTCAGTTTTGGAATTCTAGAGGAAACTAATTTAAAAGAAATGGAGTTATCAAAAAATATATTTTATTATTTTTAAATCTAGTTTCTATGTTTTCTTACTGCATGGCATAATATAAATTGCATGGTCTTTGAAGTCAGGTACATCAGTGGTCAAATTATAACTCTACTGAAAATGTATGCAACTTCAGGCAAGTTACTTATCTCTGAGCCCCAGATCTCTCAACCTTAAACATAAAGCTATTTTAACTTTAATTGTGATTGGCATGCATTATTCTTGGCAACTTCAAGGAATTCAAATGTTAATTTTCTTTCCCTTCCAAATTCAATGAGGCAATATTTTTGTCTATAATTTTTGTTTGCAACTGATCAAATCTCAACTCAAACTAGCTTAAGCAAAGAGGAAGTTTACTGACTCACATAACCAGCAAGTTCAATATGTCTCTGGCTTTAGACATAGCCAGATAAAAGTTTTCAAGCAATGTTGCCATGGCTTTTGATTCTGTTTATCTCTGCTTGGTGCTGTTCAGAACATAAGTACTGACCAGATGCCTGGCAAAATAACCCACGTAAGTTACATATCTTTAGCCTCAGTACATATTTTTAATACATATTTAACAGCATCACCATCCACTAAATTCACTCAACCTCCAAGATTAGAAGCCATCCTTGTTTCCTCCATTTTCTTTTCTTTTCTTTTCCTTTTTTTTTTTTTTTTTGAGACAGAGTCTTGCTTTGTTGCCCAGGCTGGAGTGTAGTGGCACTGCAACCTCCACCTCCCAAGTTCAAGCAATTCTCCTGCTTTGTCCTCCCAGGGGATGAGATTACAGGTAGCTGGGATTACAGGCATGCACCACCATGTCCAGCTAATTTTCTGTGTGTGTGTGTGTATTTTTAGTAGAGGTGGAGTTTCACTCTGTTGGCCAGGCTGGATTTCTTCCATTGTCTTGATACTTCACTTCATCTATAGTTTATCGAGTCTTCTTAGCTCTACCTTCAAAATATATCCTGAAAGATCCCTCTTAGTCTTTTAGCTTCCTCCATAGTGCAAGCAAACATTATTCTTGCCTGGACTAATGCAGTAGTTTCCTAACTCACATCCCTGCTTCCATGCTTACTCATATACATGCCATGATATCTTCAACAGCCAAGAGGTACCTTTTTAAAAACAAGTGAGGTAATATTGCCCCTTCACCTAAAATCTTCCAATGGCTTGTAAATTTTGCTTAGACTAAAATATGTCTTGTCTCTGGGCTGCAGTCACCAGGTGAACTGGTCCTTTTCTACCTTTCAATCACAATCAGATTCATTCTAATCCTTTCATAACACTCCAGCTATGAAACTCTTCTTTGATTCATAGAACACACCATGCCCATGCTCATTCTCACTCCAGGGATTTTCCTCTCCCTCTCTGTGCCTGGAACTTCCTGCCCTCATCACCACATGGCTGGCTGATTTTGCCTGATGATTCAGGAATCAAGTCATAGGGCACCTCTTCATTGACTCAAAGTAAAGTATCCCCTTACCATCTATGCAATCTCTCATATATCACTCTGCTTTATTTCATTTATTGAATCTATTGTTCCCCATTCATTTCCTTTTCTTCATGTGTCTTGTTCTTTACTATATCCATGGCACATAGATGCATGTTGGGACCACACGAGAGAATATATAAATACCTGCTATTGAATAAATACTTGCTATTGAATAAATTTTAAAATTATTCAATAAATTATTGAATTTATTGAATAATAATTGAATTATTCAAATATTGAATTATTGAATAAATAATTATAAAATATATTTTCCATAACTTTTGTAGATTATATGATGCTGAGGAATTGCACAGGACATTCTCTTTTCTATCTGGCTACCACATGCATTATGAGATTTACATATCTGTAAGTACTAAGTAATTGACATCTATAACCTTATTATTTATGAATTATCATCTACTCATTAATAGCCAGACACCTTAACATGGTCCAGGTGGTTACTGGAATTATATGATCACAATTATATGTGCTAGGTGAATGACTCTGTAAATGAGATGCAGCAATATAATATTCATATCTTTCTTGTTTTCGTATACTTTGACTAATTGTTTTAGAATTAGCTTCAGCTCATCTACTTTCTTCAATTACTGAAGAGTTCTTTGATATTGAGCCTTGTTTTTCCATTGACTGAAGTTAACAATGATTGGCTAAAGTAAATTTGAAACCAATATGTAATATGAGAGTAAGAACCTATATGCTCTGTTTAAATAACTCAACAAAACTGTATATTTTGACCCTGAAGCTGTTTACTCAGTTAACCCAAATGAAAGTAACATTATCACCATTAACAGCATCATCATTAAAACATCAAATCTACCATCATTAAAACAGCAAGTCTTATGAGTTTTGAAAAGATTGTGAGAAAGGAGACATTCAGTGATTTCCTATTGCAGAACATACGATATTTTCATTGACCCTGAATATAACTTTGGTGTATTAGGGTGTTAGTACCACTGAATATAAGATTACATTTTTTATGAAGAACCTTTGCTGGTTCAGAGTTCCTCTGAATATGCATAAGTAGAAATCTTGCAGATTGAAACTAATACATTAATCCATACCTTTGAGTGCAATCTTTCATCTAGGTACTTGTCACCTTACTAAGGGAGTGTCCCTACTCAATATTTGTCCACAAAGGAATTTTGAAAACTTGGTCCAATGCCATGGGAAAATCCAGGTACAATATGTGCAAATTCTCAATCTACAAACAATACCAAGAACAGTAAATAGGGCTTGTCAGGCATGATTTTTTTCCTAATGACCCTATCTTGGGTCCTGGTGGGACTTGATTTTCCCCCTCAGTACTCATAAAATAGCTTGTATTCTTCCACACTGTAACACTGATAAAAAAGAAAAAAAATCTCAGATGTATAGTTTGTCATACTTTTCCCTTTTAGAAAAACAAACGTGGCCCTGCTCTATTTATCATCTGGCAATTTGCCTAATCTTAGGGATTTTATCTGGAAACTATCTTGGGATATAAGTCCAGCCATTAAGGAGCTATTCCCTGTTAGAACCACAGCTTACTCTCTTACAATCTTGCCAATCACCTAGGGTCTCAGTTGACACACATTCAGTGCCACAGACTTCAGTCCAAAAAAAAAACTTACCTTTGACAAAAAAGACCAGAGGAAATGAGTGTATTTTGCATATTGTATGCATTGTTATGATAAAGAAGAGTCAGAGAAAGAGCTCTAGAAATTCAGAAAAAAATCTTAGCCTTGGCACCACATGGAATTTGCAGCATTTTTCTCCACCCTAGAATCTCACCAGGAGATTGCTATTCTGACATGAGCCGATATCAACATGTCTACCATTCATTTACTGACTGTAGTCACAGCTTTAAATTGTATGCTTTTCTGGAGCTTGACTTATCTGTGTGTGTTTCTTAGAAACATGTGACCAGGTTTGAGCACAGAAGATGAGAAACCCTCAATAGATGTTGAACATGGCTTCCACAACTGGATCAAAAGCAAAATTGAGAGTTTCTTGACAACTTTTTCATTTCACTTTCGCTTTTCCCTCCTTAAGCCCTCCCAAGGAGAGAAAAGCCCTTCTTTTCTCCCAAGGACTCAGTCATCTTGCTTCTAATTTCCCACAGAGACACTTCCAAACATCCCAAAACTTTGTATGTCTGATTTTTTTTTTTTGTGATAGACTCTTAGAAAGGAACTACTCAGAAATATTGTAAAAACATTTTTAAGGACTTCACTATATACTATTAAAATGGCATTCTATTTTTTCATCTGAAAACTGAGACCTCCTGCTGTCACAAAGCTGAATTCTCAGGACTGAGAATTGAAGCCAGCTATATCAATATAACTTTACTCTTTCTTCCAGGAAATTATTGCCCATTAAGATAAGGCTGTAAACCAATAAATAATTTCACTGGTAGCTTCAGAAAATTTCTAAGAACTAAGTAATACAAATAATTAATTTGTGCCTATGGACAAACAGATCCCTTGTCAAAACAATAGATTGCCTTTGTGTGCAAATAGCTCGTGAATCAAACTACTTTTACTTGCCAAGACTTGCTTAAAGATCCTTGTCTCACTGTTTTATTTATTATCACCTATTTTAGACTATTACTTCATAAGATTTAGTCACTCACTGTGAAATCCTTATACTGAAATACCTCCCTTAAATCACTGGAGCCCAGAGCTCCACACCCTAAAGATGTCTACCCATGATCACTCTCTCTGAGACATGACTAAGACTCTGCTAAGCTGGCATTCTCCATTACTGCAGTAGGTTTAGTAAACTTAGCTTTGCTTAGGGGCAGTTTATTCCAGTGGCTTTTTGGAACGTCAGCTGTCAGGACATCAACAAACATACATCAGCTTACTTCCTGGCACCTTGCTAGACACCGGGGATTCAGCGGTGGCTAAAAATTACATAGATCATGTAATCCTACCAGTGAGAAAAATGACAATCAAATAATTGTAAATATGTAAGTTCCAATTGTGATTTGTGTATCAAGAAAAAGTTACAAGGTGTTACAAGAGCAAATAACAAGATAATGTGACCCTTTTCAAGTAAGGAGGCTATACTGAGTAGGTGATGTTTGATTTGCGATTTCAAGGGTAAGACTTAACTAAGTGGCCTGCAGGAAATGACATAGAGGAAAGAGGAAGAGGAGGAGGAAGAACAGAAGGGAGAAGAGGTATAAACATGGAAGACGGGAAGAAGAAAGGAAAATAGAAAAGGAGGAGAGAGGGGAAAGAGAAGAGGAGAGGTAAACGAGAGAAATGAAAAGGAGGAGGATAAAGTCAGAGGGAGAGCAGAGGAGGAAGTCTGAGAGCTTTCAAGGAATATGGAAAATCTATATGACACCAACTTAAAAAATATTTCCTTACCCTGGAACAAAGAGCAAAGGAGAAAGCAATTTGAGATAAGCCAAGAGAAAACCGTAGGAGCAACATGACATATAGACCAGAAAAGTTGTACAATTTAACCTTCATCCATAAGTGTATGGGAGTGTCTGTTTTTTATCATATAATTGCTAACATTAAGTATTATCATATGTTCATCTTTGCTAATTTGGTAGATGAAAAATGGCCTCCCATTATCTCAATTTTTAGTCATTTGTTTACTGGTGAACTTAAAAAGAAAAGGTAATTTAACATTTTTATTTCTTCCATTATAACTTATCTGTTCCTATCCTTGGCTTCAATTTATCCATTGAGCCTCCTGTTCTTCTTATCTATTTTAACAAGATTTTATATATTAAGTTAGATTAACCCTTAAGCATCTTTGTTGCAAATATTTCTTCTAGTCTGTGGTTGGCTTTTAATCTTTGTATTGTTTTGTACATATACAGATCTTTCTTTAACATACATTCATGAATATTCTTATTTGTTCATTTTTCTTTGTGTTTCTTCTTAGAACACTTTCTAATTCAAAGACTTAAATAATCAACAAAATGTTTTGAAAACTTTTTTTTTTTTGAGACTGAGTTTTGCTCTTGTTACCCAGGCTGGAGTGCAGTGGCACAATCTCAGCTCACTGCAACCTCCACCTCCCTGGGTCAAGCAATTCTCATGCCTCAGCCTCCCGAGTAGCTGGGAATACAGGCATGCTCGACCACATCCAGCTACTTTTTGTATTTTTAGTAGAGAGGGGGTTTCACCATGTTGGTCAGGCTGGCCTTGAACTCCTGACCTCATGTGATCCACCCACCTCAGCCTCCCAAGATGCTGGGATTACAGTCATGAGCCACTGAACCTGGCCTTGAAAACTTTTATAATTTGGATTTCTACACTGAAAAGTTGAAATTTTTGGTATTTATCTTGGAATCTGGCATCTGTTAAGGATCTAAATATACTTTTTCTGCCTTAAGAATTATCCAATTGCCCCAGAGCCATTTGTTGATTAATCTTTCCCATCCTCTCTCCTCAGGTTTTTCTTGCCTCCTTTATCATATTTTGTTTTCTTATATCCCATAGTTTGTTACAAAGCCACCACCTATTCCACTTAATTTTTCTGTTTGTTTATCCCTGGGGCCACATTGATTTAATTATTGGAGCTTTACACTAAGTTTTAATATCTGGATACAGCCTGTCTCAGGTCTTACCTGGTTCCTCTTCTGGAAGGACCTAAGAATAATAGTATAAAGTTCTAAAGAAACAACTCCTGAAGTGGAAATTTTCAGTGTAACAGATTCACCTTCTAACATGGAAATGCAATTCCAGACAACTCATAAAGTTCATGTATAATATCTGGACTGCTAATTCAGTCTTCCAGAGCAGTAATTGAAAATACTAACATGGAAAGATCAGCATTGGAGGTCAGGTTTCACAGCTTTCAGAATCTATATGAGGGTGCCCTTAAATTTGTACTTTTTCATATATAAAATGGCAGTCCCTGTGCTTCTCACTAAGCTAAGGTGAGGATAAGATAAGTGTTTTACAAACCATTGTTAGGACATACCAACCAGATGCGAGAGGCCAGAATTTGTTGAGTCTACAGCTAGACCAGGTCTTTCTGCTGGTGGCCATGACTGGGCCAAGGTCACACCAGCTCCTCCAAGGAAGGTTACCTTCCTTGCTCTCCACGTTGAACCTGGCCTCTTCAGCCCATAAGCTCATAATTTTCAGGATCAAGTTTTGCAATTACTGTTATAAAAGCAAATATTTGAATGCTGAAAGGGTATCACAATTTAATCCTGTTATAAAAGGAGATGGGGTCTCAATGTGTCGCCCAGGCTGGAGTGCAGAGGCACAATCTCAGCTCACTGCAACATCCGCCTCCTGGGTGTTCAAGTGATTTTCCCACCTCAGCCTCCTTTGTAGCTGGGATTACAGGCATCTGCCACCATGCCCTGCCAATTTTTGTATTTTTAGTAGAGACAGGTTTTCACCGTGTTAGCCAGGCTGGTCTCAAACTCCTGACCTAAAGTGATCCACCTGTCTCGGCCTCCCAAAGTGCTGGAATTACAGGTGTCAGCCACTGCACCTGTCCAGATTGGGTGATACTGAATTCTCTTCAAGAGCAGAGGGAAGAAAAAAGAGGTTGGTTCCCTCCATGTTCATCCTATGTGAAGAAAGGAAGGGAGGAAGGGAAACATCTGTTACAGGATCAAGCAAACGCTAAGAGAAAAAGGAAAAGAGGAACAGAGGCGTAGACCCTTTGAAATTTGGCTGGTCCCCTCGCTTCATGCAAGGTGGATTTCAGTGAGGAAAAATCCTGGAATCTTCCATGAGATCTCTTGCTCCAACCAGAGTGCTGTTTGCCCAGGTCCAGCCTGATAGGAAAGGCGGATCCCAGCAAGGCCTCAGGAAGCCACAGACGCCCTCCCCTCCTCCGAGGCTGGCCCCAAGTTGTCACACACCCCAGAAAACCCGAACAAGTTAATTTGTAATCTTAGGGGGAAAATGATGGTCTGCGCTGTGTCTGTCACTGAGCACTCTCCCTGCCAGTTTAAACAGCTGATTAGTTAGCGCCACTGGAATCGATCGGCATCAGTTCCACCTGCATGCACCCACCAGGAACCACTTTATTGTAAATCAATCATTCTGAAAACATCTCACAAAGGGGCCAGGCTTTACTAACAAGCCGTCAATTCCTGCTGCCTGTTGGCAGAGCCCAGCAAATGAGGAGTACAACCAACATTTATTCAAAAATTATCTCTTCAGGTTCTTTGGAGTCTGGGGAGGTGGTGGAGATGTGAGGATGAATTGGGGCTTCCTAACGCCTGCACATGCACACAGGCTCCCAAATCTATATCCGTGGACAGAGACAGGGCCCTTGCTTTAAAAAATGGTGAGGTGAGGGAGGGGGCAAAATATTGGAAGATAAACTTTACAAAAGAAGACATATGGATGTCCATCAGCACATGAAAAAGTGCTCAACATCATTAGTAATCTTGGAAAGGAAAATTAACACCTCCACGAGGTTCCTATACCACCACCAGAATTATTAAAAAGACTGAACACCCAAAAACCATGAGGATGTGGAGCAAACTGAACTTTCAAACATTGTGTAAAATGATATCACTACTTTGACAAAAAGGCCTAGGAATTTCTTATAAACTAAACATGAACCTACCCTGTCATTAGTAATTCTACTCTTAAGAATGTCTTTACCCAAGGGAAATTACTTGCATGTGAATATTCATAATAGCTTTATGCACAATACCCAAAATCTGGAAGCAGCCCAGGAGCTCACTACCAGCATCAACAGGTAATGAATAAATGAATTGTGGTATATCCACACAAGCAGAGATACTACCCAGCAATAAAAAGGGCTCAATGACTGATACGCACAATGGCATGGATAAATCTCAAAATCACTGCACAGAGAGAGGAAACCTCATAGAAAAGAGTACCAACTCTGTATTTCCACTTATATGATACTCTCGAGCAAACAAAACTAATTACAGGGCAGGGAGGTGGGGATGGAATAGTGGTTGCCCCTAGGGAGGCGGGATTGAGGACAGATTGGGAATTTAATGGACTGATAGTGGCGTTCTATGTCTTGAGAGGTCTTTGGATTACACAGATGTATGCATGTGTTAGAACTCAGTGAAGTGTTCATCTAACATTTCTACCTTATACTGTATGCAAATTTTGTCTCCAAACTAAAAAGTGAGAGAGAAGTACTTTTAAATACCAATAAATATTAATTTAATTAATAGTCTATGTTTGGGGAAAAGCATCAAAGTCTGCAATTTATTTCATTTTATGGATTTATTTTTATTCTGAGACAGGGTCTTGTTTTGTTACCCAGATTATGGCAAGATCTCAGCTCACTGAAACTTCTGTCTCCCAGGCCCAGGCTGTCCTCTTGCTCCTGCTTTCCAAGTAGCTGGGACAACAGGCACTCGCCACCACATCTGGCTAATTTTGGATTTTTTATAGAAGCGGGGGTCTCACTATGTTGCTCAGGCTGGTCTTGAACTCCTGGACACAAGCAATCCTCCTGCCTCTGCCTCTCAAAATGCTGGGATTACAGACATGAGCCACCACACCCAGCTGGAATTTATTTTAAAATGCATTTTAAAATGAGATGGGACAGAGGAGTGGACAGATTGATAGATATGACATAAAGCAAGTATAGTAAAACTTAAGTAGGGTGGGGTTGAATATGGATGTTCTCTGTAAAATCCTTTCAACTTTTTTGTATATTGGTAATTTTTCATAACACAATGGTGGGGTGGAAGAATTTTTCTTAATGCAATGAGTTGGATGGTCTTTCCTTACCTACTCAGCATTCATAGGACACAGGGGTTTTGTGTCCTAAAAGTCCTATGGGTCTCTAAATCAATCTTTCCCTTATTCATTGACTAGAAGAAATGACTACATTTTAGCTTTGTAGAAGATAAACTTGCCAGATAATACTAAGAATACACTCCTTGGTGAAAAGTTGTGCAGATAACATTTTAATTGGATTCCAAGAGCCTTCAACAAGACATACTCAACTCTCTTTAGTTAAAGAAATGGGACAAAGGCATTTTGTCTTGAGATGTTTTTTCCCTTCATTTGTGGCTTCTCTCTGAATCTCAGTATGTGAACAGGAAAGGCTGAGAAAGCTCTGCTTCTATTCTGGGTAATGGAGAGCTCTACTGTCCTCCTTTGGTTAGAAGGCATGATGGCACCTACATGATTTTGCCTAGTATGGTTCAGACAGCCCCATGCAGGAGCCACTTAGGTCATTTGATGACAGATGATTGCATTGTCAGCCTGGCATGTTGGAGGGTAATTGTGTGATTATGATGCCCTTGTAAACCTCGCATCAGAAAGCAAAACTCTGGGAGTAGTTTGAGCAGTGGGGAGGAGTAAAATTGGACTGCAAGGGGGAGCAGCTGAATGCCTGTGGCCTATAACTTCAGTGGGGGTTTGTGGAGGCACAGATGGGAGAACCAGCTTAAAGCCACTTGGGAGACAGTTATGGTAATGAAACATCACAAGGTAATAATGGTTACAACATAACATGGTTAGAAGGAACCTTGGATTTATTGGGACTTGGCAGCTGAGGAGGAACAGGACTTAAAGAGGCATTTAGATGTGTTGAAATTACTGGTACTGGTGCAGGAGTTAAGCAATTGGATTGCTAAATCTAGTTTGTCTGGGTCCAAATCCCAGCCGGCCACTTACTACCTGTGACCATGGGCAAATTACTCCAACTCTCTAGGCCTCTGTTTTGCCTTATCTGTAAAATGATTTAAATAATTATAGCCCTCATATGGATGCTGTGAGCATGGGTTGAGTGAAGTAAAAAAACTGACAATAATGCTGGGCATATGATCGACATCACAGAAATGTTCATTATGACTTTAGGCAAACTGCCCCTTCCTCTGGGCCTTGGATGGTCTCAAGTTACAGAAATACAATGTTAGGCTCCAAATATTACTCTCTATTGCTTGGCTACTCTGTGCCCTCCATTCAGGTTGAATTTTCTTGTTCTGGGCATGGACCATAACTCACCACAGTAAGCAGAATAAATGCAATGTGTGAGCAAGTCTGTTTTAAGCTGAGTAGATATTTTCAGGATTCTTTCAGAGAATTAAAGCAGAGGGTCCCTACACTTCTGGGTGGTTATCTAACATCTCTAGGCCTTGATTTCTCTTCTTAAAATGGGGATACTCATGTCAGTTTTCCAGGTTATTATGCGGATGAGAATAATAAGGTAAAGCACTGATCACTACAAATGGCACATAATAGGTGCTCAATAAATGACATATTGCCATCATATGTGTGTATACATATACACATAAATATACAACACACATATACACACAAATATACAACACACATATACACACACATTTAGTTGTAATAATGGTTATATATATGATTATAATAATAACAATTATTACTACAACCAAAAACTACAACCAGATAAATGAGGGTTGTAACTGAATATTTCTTTAGACATATGAGCACTACTTTTTTTAGGCATAGGCTACTTGGAAAGCAAGAATTCAGCAAATGATCCATTCCACTGTATTTTATACCTGATTCTATGGTCAAGCACTGTGTAAGAACGTTTCAGTCAATGACGGACCACATGTGCAATGGTAGTTTCATAAGGTTATAATGGAGCTGAAAAATTCCTGTTGCCTACTGATGGAACAGTGGTAACACAAAACAGTGCATTACTCATGTAATTGTGGTGACTCTGGTATAAACAAACCTTCTGCACTGCAAGTTGTATAAATGTATAGCACATACATTTATGTATAGTACATAAATCATCTTTTTTTTGAGACAAGGTCTCACTCTGTCACCCAGGCTGGAGTGCAGTGGTGCAATCTCAGCTCACTGCAATCTCTGCCTCTGGGGTCAAGTGATCCTCTTACCTCAGCTCCCCCAAGTAGCTGGGACCACAGGCGTGTACCACCATGCCTGGCTAATTTTTTGTATTTTTAGTAGAGGTGTGGTTTCGCTATGTTGCCCAGGCTGGTGTTGAACTCCTGAGTTCAAGAGGTCCGCCCACCTGGGCTTCCCACAGTGCAGGGATTATGGGTGTGAGCCACTGCACCTGTCCCATAATACTTGATGATGATAATAAACCACTATGTTACTCGTTTATGTATTTACTATACTATACTTTTTATTGTTATATTAGAGTACACTCCTTATACTACATTTTTAAAAAAAAATTAACTGCATAACAGCCTCAGGCAGGTCCTTCAGGAGGCATCCCAGAAGAAGGCATTGGTATCATAAGAGAAGACAACTCCACGTGTATGATTGATCCCAAAGACCTTTCAGTGCAACAAGATGTGGAGGTGGAAGTAGTGATATTGATGACCCTAACCCTGTGGATGCCTAGTCTAATGTGTGTGTTTGCATCTTCGTTTTGAACAAAAATATTTCAGAAGCTTTTTAAAAAGTCAATAGAAAAAAGCTTATCAAATAAGGATATGAAGAAAGAAAATATATTTGCACAGCTGGGAGATCTTTTTCTGTTTTAGGCTAAGCATTACTACACAAGAGTCACAAAGTTTAAAAAATTAAAAGTTTATAAAGTAAAAAATGTTACAGTAAGTTAAGGTTAATTTATCATAAAAGAAAGAAAAATCTTTTTTGTAAATTTAGTATAACCTAAGTATACATGTTTATAAAGTCTACAGTAGTGTATAGTAATGTCCTAGACCCTCACATTCACTCATAGCTTCACCCAGAGCAACTTCCAGTCCTGAAAACTCCATTCATGGTAAGCGTCCTGTATGGGTGTACCATTTTTATACCTTTTATGATGTATTTTTACTCTTCCTTTTCTACCTTTAGATACACAAATAACATTGTGTTATCATTGCCTACAGTTTTCAGTACAGCGATATGCTGTAGAGGTCTGCAGCCTAGGAGCAATAGGCCATACCATATAACCTAGGAGTGTAGTAGGTTTTACCATCCTGGTTTGTGTATGTGCACTCTGCAATGTTTGCAACACCACATGATGGCCTAACATCACGTTTCTTAGAACATATGCCAGTCTAAAACCATATATATTATAATTGTAAGAAAACGTAGAAGCTATATTTAAGAGTGCCTTGTAGAGCAAGGATTTGAAGACTAATTCTCCATGAGTCACTTATTAGTAGTAATAGAATGATAGTGGTGGTAGTGATGTTGATGGCAACACAAACTACATCAAGTGTTTTCCAGTTTATCAATTTATGTTCATTCAAATACTCCTCCTTTCCAATACTTTAAAACCACCAAGCAAAAATAACATTTAATCTTATGTCTAAGTATCATAGGTGAGAAAATTGAGAATTTGAAAGAATACACAACTTGACTCTTTCTTTCATTAAATAAATATATTTTCTTGTCGTGTACTCAGCGTAGTGCTATTTGTTTTGGGCACAAAGAAGACTAAGACATGATAACTGTGTACAGGGTATTCAAATTGAGATAAAGCAATATTTTTCAAGGGGCCACTGCTATCCCCTAACAACAGAAGTTTCTGGGTCAAAAATGTGTTAGTTTCTACTTCCCGCCTATTACCCTTATGGAGATCCACAATGCACATAGGCATATTCAATGCACTCAGCAGTCCCAGAGAGACCTCACTATTTTATTCTGCATTTCAACGATTATTTGACCACAGACTCTCTTTGTTGGAAAGACATCTATTTATATCATTCGGGAAATCTGCAGTAGAAGGAAATGAACATATGAACACATGCACTGACCTGTGACAAAGGCTGAGGCAGCTTGGTGGCCTGAACAGCCTGGGAGCAAAGAGGATGAAATGATCTAATCTGCCTCTGCATGAACCAAGGCACCCACCCACTTTTGAGCCAAGGTCATGGAGCCAAAGGGAAGACATCTTGGGATCATCCCAGAGTGTTTTGACCTAAACTGCAATGCTCCTAGCAAGAAGAGACAGACTTTCCATGTCTACCCTCCCCACTCAACAGAGATTCTCCAAGGAGGGTGATGTCCTCAGGTTCTTGTTCTCTTTGGGAAGCTCAGCATTGGTTTTTCAACATGGGAAACAAGGAGGTTGAATTTGGTCATTTCTAACAATATGCTGGTGGTCTATGATTTGCTCTTTAAGTATGGAGTCTGAACAACTCAATTAAGGGTTGATGGCCCATAGGCCAACACAGCAGGCATTTCTGTTGGGGGATAAGGATGACCCCAAATCCAAAGCCCATAAGCAAAGTACTTTATTAAGATGCTTATCTCATTAATGGTGAAATACACTGATTTGGACCATTGAGGATCCAGGCCATATCATAACAGATGCCTTGAGAAAGAAGCTTCCAGGTTAGACTTGACTGGAACATCAAGTTTTGGGGTGAAATCTCCACTTTTGAGGAACTTTATCATTCCTACAGGTAATTCTAGGTTCTGTCCAACAGAAATACAAAAAGAGGTGCATGTATGAATGAGTATCTGAAAATAAGGTAAGAAGGGTGGTAATCCCACATTTCCGTAAGTAGCCCTCCCATGCAACACCCCTCTCATTTTGTCTTCTCTGTGATTATAAGCATGTATGATACATGATGTTACTCAAACTAAGGACTCTAACCCCATGGGTCAGAATATATATGTTCTCAGGAGTTCGTACATTTGCCAGGGGAATATTTTTATTGAGGTAAAATGAACATAATATAAAATGTACTATTTTAACATTTTTTAAGTACACATGTCAGTGGCATTGAGTACATTCACATTCTTGTGTCACCATTACCACCATTTATCTTAAGAACTTTCCATACTGCCCAATTGAAACTCCATGCCCACTAAACAATAACTCCCCATGCCCCTTCTCTCCAGCTCATGGAGACCAACATTCTAACTTTGTTTCTATGATTTTGACTACTTTAGTTACCTCATATGAGTGGAATCATACAGTATTTGTTTTGTAACTGGCTTATTTCACTTGGCATAATGTCCTCAAGGTTTATTCCTATTGAAGAGGAAGGAGAATTTTTAAACATTGTGGTTTCATTACACACCCATGTATTTATATACAGACATCCCATGCCATCTGGATGACCACATGCTAAGGATATCCACTTGCTTTTAGGGTCCATTTTATACTGTGTGTTTATGATATAATTTCAGGATAATGAAAACATATAGCATACCTGAAGACTGAAGGTTTTATAGTCACTTAAGTAGAAAATAATGCTGAGAGAGCCGAGTTATCCCCAGAATCTGTCAATGTTACTTACGTGACAAAGGGACCTTACAGATGTGATTGAAGTCACAGACCTTGAGACAAAGATATCCTGGATTTATTCTAGGGGGCCTGACTTAATCACGTAATCTCCTTAAAAGTGGAGAATCCAGCAACAAGAGCAAAACTCTGTCTCAAAAAAACAAAAAAAAAAGGGTGGATAATCCTTCTTGGCTGAAGTCAGAAAGAGATACATAGCCAAATAAGGGTGAGAGAGAGGCAATGTAAGAGGCATTCAACTCACCATTGCTGTCTTTGAAGATGGAGGCATGAGGCCATGAGCCAAGGAGTGAGGGCAGCCTCTAGAGCTAAAAAGTCAATAAAATTGATTTTCCCTAGAGCCTCCAGGAAAGATTGCAACCCTACTGACATCTTGATTTTACCTCAGTGAGACTCATGTCAGATTTATGAATGACAGAACTGTAGGAGAATAAAGTTTCGTTGTTGTAACCTGCTAAATTTGTGATGATTTGATACAGCAACCATATAAAACTAATACAATGTGTCAAAACCAAAAAACTGGCACCATGGCCCCAGATTCTGTATTCACATCTCAAAAAGATGTATTACTCAAACCCTATCTATATGGACTACTTGCAGAAGTACATTTTGGAGTTAATGTAGTTGTAAATATATGATGAACTCTCCTGATCTGAATTCCATCAATAATGGATTTAGATTAAACATCTGTTAATCAAATATTCTAAAGTGCCTACTATGTGCCAGGTATTGTGCTAGATATTAGGTACTCATAGGTACATTAATCCACCCTGATGGCTGGGCTTAGGTTGCTGACATTCTCACAAAGGGAATGCAAAGTAAATAAGCAAATAAATAAGTCTATTGAAGCAGGAACTTTTCCTAACCCCTTCATGGGCATGAACTGGAGTGCATGGGTGTTGGCAAGGGCAAGCTCCACTCACTCACTGCTCTACCCCTCATGGGACAGGGAGCATAGATAAGAGAGTGTAGGAGCTGGGGTGAGTGCTTTTGGGCACTGGCAAGAGTGAACTCTATACCAGCCCCTGAGCAGCATATAGGGAAGGCTACCCACAACCCCTGAAGCCCAGAGGAAGTGTTACAGTGCCCTTTAGTTATGCCATCACTGGATGGCTTAAGTGTCAACAGCTCAGTGGAGCATCAGTGTGAGAAAGAGCCTTTTGCACCCACACTTGTGGCACCCAAGTTCTTGTCCAGCATCCAAAAGGAATGAGATCACATGAACAAATTAAAGGTGGTAAATGCAGGGGACTTTGTTGATGACGAAAGTGGCTCTCAGAGGGAAGAGGAGATAAAATGAGGACAGAGTGGGAAGGTAATCTTCCCCTGGAGTTTGGCCTTCCCTGGCCAGTCTCCTCTCAGAAGTTATGCCATCAAACTGTCCTGAAGTCAAGCCAATTCTCCAGCTACATTTCCTCTCTCTGCTGGCTGAGTCTGGGGTTTTTATGAACACAGGATGGGGCAGGTGGAGCAGAGACATGGGTGGTTTTGGAAAAGGCAGCACTTGAGTGGGAAAACAAGGATGTAAGTTCTCACTCTGGGCTGTGGTATTAAGCCCTTTGGCTTGAGGGTGGTGCCCTTGCCGGAGACCCTCCCTCATCTGCCCAGAATTTTCCTGCCTCCTGTCCCTATCACTATGATTATAAATTGTGACACATGCTATAAAGGAAATTGACATGGCATGATAGAGAGTAATGAACTGGGATCAGGGATAATGTCATTAGAAAGGCTTGAGAAGCCCTCTCTGAGGAGATAGCTTTTACACCAACATCTGAAGGAGGAGAAAAAACCAGCCATGTGGAATGAACATTCCACAGAGAGAAGGATCGTGGATCACAGATCAAAGCCCCCAAGGCCTGAAAAGTCATGACTAGATGGGAAGAAAATTAATGCAAACCAGCATGGCTGGGGTAGTGTACAAGGGGGTATGGCTTCAGACAGGTTGGAGAGAAGGGACATTGCCAATAATGCTGGGCCCTGGAGGTAATCAGAGCTGAGTTTGGTCAGCAGAGTGACAGGATAATACTTACATTTTTAAAGTTAATGTAAACTTCTGTAAGGAGAAAAATTGGGTGCACAAGCATAGATGGGGAGGGTAGTTAGGAGGCTGGGCAGAAACACAAAGAAATGGTTGTTCAGCCTTTGGTGGCAAAGTAGATAAGAAAAAGACAGAGTCACAAAATACTTGTCAAGATTTGCTCAGTTCAACGATGGGAATAGAGAGGTTGAAATCATGAATGGCCTCCAAATTTCTGACTTGAAGCAACTTCGTTATTTAGAGAACAATTTCATGCAGGGTTCACTAATAATGTAATGACAACATTTAATTAAAATTGGCATTCCAGGACTGCTCACTAACCAAGTGTTGATAAAGAATGAGGTCTGATTGTTCTGAAATAGGAAACAAAGTATTAAAAGTATTCACAGTATTCTAAAAAGCTTACTATGCATGCACACAGACTTCCTCTACATTATTATTACTAGAGTCAAAATACAGAAGCAAATTCACTGTAGAACTATATATGAGTCTAAATCTTTATATAAATTAATGGCAACATCTCTGATTTTTGTTTAAACAAAAACATGATTCGTCACATTGAATTAACACTGTAAATTTGAATTTTACTTGTTTCCTAGTTTTATTTTGCCTTAATTTTCAAACTATCTTGCCTTATAGCCAAGTAGTTTTCAAATTGTTTTTACAGCCAATTAAGAGCTATATGCATAAAGATTTCATTCCTAGTGTTACCTTATACATTTATAGAAAATCTTATTTAACACATATATAACACCTATAAGATACTAGGAACATGTTTTAAGTGCTTTGCAAATATTAACACATTTAATTTTCATAACAGTATTATAAATATAAGTATTGTTGTTATCCTCATGTTACAAATGAGGAGACTGAGGCAAAGAGAGATTTAATAATTTGACCAATGTCATAGAACTGGTAAACATCAGATATGACATTCAAACCCAGGCAGTGTGGCTCTTGAGTCTACGCTCTTAAGTAATGTCAATCATTTAAGCCAACATAGGGGAGATCTGTGAATTTTTTTTTTGAAAATATTACTCAAGTTCAAGAAACCCTGTCATGGCCCATTTGATCCTTGAGCAGAAGATTCAGTCTAATAATCCTCTTTTTATCCAGGAGCAAACACACCTGAAGGGGAGGAAGCGAGTAGTTTTGGGAATTGTCTGTTTGTTGACTTGTAATGTTATTCCACTTATTTCAGCTGTTTGATCTTCCTATCTAGACTGCGAAGAGACAGGGTTCATGTCTCTTCTATCCTCCAGGGACCTTGGGACAGCACTGCATACAAAGTAAAGACCTATAAAATTCACCATGGCTCAGATAGGCTCAAGTGAGATTTAGGCCAGTTAGGAGCCTAATTGGCTGAGGATGTCTGGGACACATTTCTCTCCTCCCAAGTATCACAATAGGTTCTTACTGTGAGATAGCACTGGCCTACACAGGCCACTGCGTTGACCTTTAAATATTTACCCTTACAAAATGCCCTGCCACTGCCTCATGCTTTCCCTTCCATTTTCTCAGTCTTCCCCTAGAAAATCCCTGTTACGACTGCCAGACCCAGTGCAAATACTGTCTCCCTTTTGATATTTTCTTTGACCCTGTCAAGCTGACTTGCTGACTTCACTTCTGAACCCTCAGTCTACCCAGTCACTGTCTGCCTCTATTGCTGCTCTTCTTACACTGCAGTATAATTAACCTCATTTCTCTCAATGACTGCCTTTTGCCCCATTTAGTTTGTAGCCCTGGCACCTAACGTCATGGGGTGAACAATGTCCGTCCAAAATTCATATGTTAAAGTCCTAACCCCAGTACCTCAGAATAGAACTGCATTTGGAGATGAGGTCTTCAAAGAGATAATCAAGTTAAAGTAAAGCCATTATCAGAAGAGGAAGAGACATCCAAGACACATGTGTACAGAGAAAAGGCAGCCATCATCACAGTACAGTGCAAAAGTGGCCATTAGCAAGCAAGGAGAAGAGCCTCAGAAGAAATCAAATCCAAGGATACCTTAATCATGGACTTTCGGCCTCCAGAACTGGGAGAAAATATATATCTATTGTTTAAGCCATCCAGTCTGTAATATTTTGTTATGGCAACCCTCGCAAACTAATACTCCTGGTTTTTACATATAGTTGGCATTAAAAATATAGATATAAACCTATTTGTATTTATAATTTTATTTATGCATATGTTTACATTTTAAAATAAAAGTGACTCATCCAAGGCCACAGAGCAAATTGCTGAAAGACGGTGATTAGAGTAACAGCCCCCTACTTATTGAGATCTCAGTCCTGCTCTCTTCCCTAAATTTCTGTAGTTCAGGCTTCTTTATGTGACAACCATCTAAGAAGTACATGTGTTGGCTTTGACATCTTAAACCACACCACATAACCAAGTTCTTACACTTTGAGAAGAGATATTGATTGCTTTAATTAGATTAGGATCAACTGAAATAAAGAATAATACAACTAAAGTAATGTGTGTGTGTGTGTGCACGTGCGCTTATGTGTGCACATTTACACATGTGTATTTTTATGTATACACACAATGAGACAGTTCTTTTTAGAACCATAATCTCATTTATATTTTTAGTATATCTCCCAAATAAATACCTGTACTTTAAGCAGCAACTGTAGATAGGAGGTGGAGAACTATACAGTGATTCTTTTTTTAGAAAGAGTCTCGGTCTGTAATCAGGTGCCTGGGTGGAGTGCAGTGGCACGATCTCAGCTCACTATACAGTGATTCTTTAGTGAGAGAATTAGAGATGGGAAAATAGCAAAGACAGACACATGAGTTCCCAGTTGGAGGCTAGAACAAGAACAACCAAATACCTGAGACTGGACTCATGAGGCAGACATGCAGAGAAGTGTGTCAAGCATTATTGTGGAGCCCTCAAGGTGCCCTTAGGAATCTTCTCTAAGTGCCCATACATAGGTTCTCTGCTGCCCTTTCTCATACTTCAAATGCATTCCTAGTCCTACTCTGCAAACACTGGAGGCTCCGTGTTTGTTGAATGGGTGAATGAATCAAAGGGTCTGATTTCACTGGGAACACACTTCAATGTTGATCATAGAAAATGGAGGTGGGTTCCCATACTAGCTCACAGTGAAGAAAGCAATTCAATTACCAACACCAACAGACAATAAACTCGGGCTAAAACATGGCAATTTTATGAGAGACTTGGCTGCAGCAACTTTGCCTTTCTTTTCTTGGTTTCTCCTTTCCCTTTCCACCCCCTATTGACTATTTGTAAGCACCACAGCGTGGTATCCGGGCTTTTTATTTTTTCTCCCATATTCTCATCACTGTGTGGGCGATGGGAGGCCTAAGTTGGCAGTTTCGTCATTTGTGTTTCTTTTTTTTCTTCTCGTAGAGTTGAATAACTCATATGGTCTAAAGGCTGAGGAATTTGGCATGTGCAAACACCCCACGCACAATGAATGGGAACCTTATTTGTTTCGAACTGGGAAATAGAGTTAAGAGAGGTTTTCGGCACTGAAAGAAAGGCACAGAATTTTGTCCTGACTCCCTGGTGGTGGAGTAGGTCAGGGAATAAAACGTAACCTTGAGATTTCTGGGTCCCTGCAAACTGGGAAAGGCATTCGGACCAGGGTATTAGCCAGTCCGTTAGTTAACACACGAAAATGCCCTCACAGTTTTCCCGGCAGGAGGTTGTAGAAGGGGTAGGGAAGGGGGATTATAAGGAGGAAAAAGAACCATGAGGAAGGAAGGATGATTTTTGAAAGCAAAAAGAGAGGACAAAGTCAGACGTTCATTGGAACCTGTTTCTTGGATGACTGAGTATAGGATGGGGCATTGATCTATATTTAGTCCCCAAAGCTCAGAGCTGCACAACAACCTTTGTGGATGCCAGAGAGACTCATGTTGGACATCAGAACAAGGGCAAGAGAGGACGGTGGGAGAGAAGAATTACGGAAGAGGAATGAGGACGCATAGGAGGGGTGCAGTGGGGGAAGGGAAGCGCTCTCTTCCCCTCCTTTGTGAATACACAGACAAGTCCATCAAAGCTGTGGCAGCCTGCAGTGATGAGAAAGATACATAATATGATAAAGCTTGGTAGCAGGCATGTGTGATTGAACAGACCAATGAAGAGATAACATTTGAAAGCTTTACTGCTTGGAAAGCTGTTAGCAAGCTGGTGTCCCCTTCATCATGTTTAATTTTACTTTTAGTACCCTTCATTTGCTTTGACGGGTTGATGTTGCCATGGTGCGGTTGGAATTCTCATAAAAGTGCTGTTACCCTTTCAAGATGACCATTTTTTTTCTAGGGTTTATACCACATTTTATAGTTATGTCAGAAGGTTTACTTGGTTTATGAATTCTCCAAGCTCTAAGATTGCTCTCAAAAAACTCCAGGTTGCCTTCGGTTCTTGCCATTTAATTTGTGATCTTTTAACAGCAGTTGCATTATTGGGTGATGTCCCTACATAATTAGAAATGTGTCTTTGGGTCATTGCAAGTAAACAAAGGGCACACAGAGAAACGGGGCTTCTTTTTCCTAGGTTATAAGCCCCTGAATACATGTGACTGCCTATATGTATTTAAATATTGTATTTTATGCAGATAATGGTAATAAATAAAATAACTGTAACCAACTATGAAATCTAATGATTAATATATAAGGTGATGACTCTTTTATTTCCTCGCTAACAATTCAAGTCTGGTAAATTGTATAAGAAGAAAACACTCTTTGTTAAATCCCTACTGAAAATGTCCAGGATATAGGTTACGAATAAGCATCTAAATAAGTCTTCAACTTCATCAATTATTACAGTGTGTTCACTAAATAAGACATTTAATTAATCACCATATCTATGTCTAATAATTTATAAGAACCCAGAGGATCTCAAGATGCTATGTACTGCCATATGTGGGAGGTAGCCTCTGCAACCAATGTGGGATGTAATTGCAAGATAACGTGGTGAGATCTATTATATCACATCATTTCCATGGACTGAAATGTGCTTTTGCATTCGGATTTGAGTGAGCCATCAGAAGTGTATTCTGAAGTCAGTCCTTCATACCAAAGTCTATCTTTCAGGTTTATCCTAGTCAATAAATATTTAGTTCAATCTTCCACATTGCCTTGCCAGATCTGGAATGTGGAAGCCATTTGGGGAAGTGAAGAGCTACCTGGGTATCAGTTTCCTATGGGTGCTCTAAAAAATTGCTACAAACTGAGTGGGTTAATGCACATGTATTATTTCATACTTCTGGAGGTCAAAAGTTCAAAACAGATCTGACTGGGCAAAAATCAGTAGGGTTGCATTCTTCCAGAGGCTCTACAGGAGATTGTTCTCTCAACTTTTCCAGCTTCCATAGGTAGCCTGCATTCCCCCATTTTTCCATTGTCACAATTCCTTCTGGCCTCCTGCTTCTTCCTTTCACTTTTAAGGACCCCTGTGATTACATTGGGCCCATGCAGATAATACAAGAAAATCTCTCTTCTAAAGTCAGTTGATTAGCAACGTTAATTTCATCTGCAGATTTAATTCATCTTTGCCATGTAAAATAACATATTTGCTGCTCCCCAGGATTAGAATGAAGATATCTTTGGGGTCCCTTATTCTATCTATCACACTGTCCACTGGAAGTAGCAGGCATATTGAAAGATGACTTAGGGCAATATGGAGAAGGCTCTCACATTAAATTAGAGTTGAACTAAATGACCAGAGGTCACTTTTCAAGCTTAGAGGTTATGACACTTTCACATTGTACAAGGAACTGAATTTCTCTGATTTTAGCTTTCTCACTGGTAAAATGGGCATGGTAACATTTTACTACCAACAGGCAAGAGTTTTAAAGCTGCAGACAACTTAATCATATATACCTAAAGTACTTATTTAACCTTTTTGCAACTATTTTACATTTTAATTGCTTTGAATTTTGCTATTAAAAATAACACCAGAGTATACCTCCCTGTATATCTCTGGTTGTTTTCCTACATCAATTTTCAGCTTGTAGCTCTACTAGGTCCAACAGTGTGAATGTCTTTAGGGATCTTGTACTTTTCAAAAAAGTGGCATAGATGTGAGTGTATGTCCTGGAAGAAGCACAAAATAGGGCAGATGAGTCTGTTTCTGTTCAGTTCCACTCAGTTCCTGAGACCTGTCATAAAATGTTTAAAGATACACATTTTTATACATCATGGCCACTAAATTCAAAAGAAGTACATTTTATGGTGCTCAACCAAAGAAAGTTCAGAAGGAACCCTGTTGAAGTTATATTTTAAAATGCTCTAAAATATCAGGATTAGTGTGACATACAAAGTTCTCTATGATATTTGTTGTGTGGTAAATTTTGACACACAGCTCCCTGTTACAAATTGACCCCATCATCTCAGCCTCAAAGCTTAAGCTGATAAGCAAGAACAGCAAAGTCTCAGAATACAAAACCAATGTGCGAAAATAACTAGCTTTCCTGTACACCAGGAACAGTTAAGCCAAGAGCCAAATTACAAGCAAACTCCCATTCATGATTGGCACAAAAATAATAAAATACTAGGAATACAGCTAACTAGGGAGGTAAAAATTTCTCCAAGGAGAACTACAAACCACTGCTCAAAGAAATCAGAGATGACACAAGCAAATGGAAAAACATTCCATCCTCATGGATAGGAAGAATCAATATGATTAAAGTGACCATACTGCCCAAAGCAATTTATAGATTCAGTGCTCTTCCTGTTAAACTACCACTGACATTCTTACAGAACTAGAAAAAAACTACTTTAAAATTCATATGGAATCAAAAAAGAGCCTGAATAGCTAAGGCAATCCTAATAAAAAAGAACAAAGCTAGAGGCATCGTGCTACCCAACTTAAAACCATACTACAGTGCTACAGTAACCAAAACAGCATGGTACTGGTACACACACAGATGCAGAGACAAATAGAACAGAATAGAAAACCGAGAAATAAGACTGCACACCTCCAACTACCTGATCATCAGCAAACCCGAAAAAGAAAACCAATGGGGAAAGGATTCCCTATTCAATAAATGGTGCCTTATAACTGGCTAGCCATATGCAGAATATTGAAACTGGATCCCTTTCTTACATCATATACAAAAATTAATTCAAGATGGATTAAAGACTTTAATGTAAAAGCCAAAACTATAAAACCCAGGAAGACAACCTAGGGAATACCATTCAGGAAAGAAAATTTACATTCAAAATAGGAAAGTAACTTGCCCATTTGCCACAAGGTTTTATTGGTAAATTTAAAACAGTTGTGTATGTGTAGTTTACATCAAAAGAAACTAAACTATAAGAGTTACTCTTGTAAATTATGTGAGAAATAATACAGCAGTCTAGGTTTAGCTACTATAAAAGAAAAGATTCTATTTCCAAGTAGTAGCTGTGATGATCACACATATGTAGGTCATATTGGAAGCGAGAGGAGGGCACCTGTAACTGAAAAGTGTATTTTTGCTAGAATGATGATATTGCTATAAAAATTGGGCAGGAGGCTAATTTAATTGATTAGATCTTGGCCTCTACCATTTGGGGATGATCTAATCCTGGAATCCTATTTGTTCTTGTGGTAGATGCCTTCTAAGACAACTCCCAATAATCCCTACCTCCTGGTGTTTACATCCTTGTGAAATCTGCTCCCATTGAGTGCCATTGGCTGACTGAACTAGTAACTTACTTCAAATCAAGAGAATATATAAAGTGATGTGATGTCAATTCTATGATTAGGTTACAAAAGATTGTAAGCAGACTCTGTCTTGTTGGCCTCGATGAAAAAAGCTGCTATGTGAAAGAGGCCACATGGCAAGGAAATTAGGGTGGCCTCTAGCCAGCAGCCAGCAAGAATCTGAGACTCTTAGTGCAACTGGACCCCAGGCACTAAAGTTTGACAACAACCACTGCAAGAGCTAGGAAGTAAATCCTACTTCAGTTAAACCTTGATTGCAGCCTTGTGAGAGACCCTCAAGACAATGATCCAGGTAAGTCATGCCCAGATTCCTGACCCCAAGTGTGATAATAATTATATATGGTCTTCATTAAGTCACTAAGTTCTATAGTATTTTTAATGTAATGATATATTGCTATTACAGTCCTTGATGGGGTATGATATTTTGCCTTCTTGGAAGACTAAGGCTTTCTTATCATGGTTACATAAGAAGGTAATATGGAGTGGGCCACGGGTTTTGAACACTTTCAGGCTAATGGACCCTGTGCAAAGCAGCAGGAAGTGCCTTTAATCCCTTAGGGCCAACCACCTCTAGAGTAGCTGAGAGTTGTGAAATGGGAAATCAGGAAATACAACCTTTCCATTGCCCACATGCAAGGTTTACTACAGCTTAGTAGAAACTCCTGCAAGAAAGTAAAGTAAGTAACAAGTGGCACTAGCAGGAAAGAGAGTTTTCTGAGATATAGCTGGTCTCACTGGTGTCCCTTAATTGCACATTTTTATTTAGTTTTAGCCAGCTGGCAGTTACACACCATTTTAATTATGTTAGAACTGGAAAAAGAAGAGTATTTAGCTTGAGTTTCTTGTTCCAAGTTCCTTTCTTAATTGCCTTTTCATTCAAGCTGGAGACTTATGGTGGCAGCCACAGCACTGTTGAAAAACAATTCATTGTATCAGTGACCGGGCCTCATAACAGAGCACCTTAATAAGACCAAGTTCTGTACTTCTTGACTTCTCAAGATGGATGATGCTCATAGTCCATTATTTGAACGAGAGTATCTGACTTATGGCAAATCTATCTGAAACAGTATTGTAGAATTGTATTTTATCTTTAAGAAATGTATTTTGATAAAAGTAAGATATTTACTTCTGTTGTAGGAAGGAACTTAAGCAGAAAAATTTCTCTCTAATGTTTGTTGAATCATACAAGAATGATGAGGGAGAACAGGGCGATCCATCCACCAACTAACTTGAAAACCTCAGTTGTATTTTTATTTCAGGAAGAAAGGCTGAGCTAAAGGTGCCCTATGGTATTACATGAAATACTTTTCTTCCTTTTCCAAGTCATGCATATCACCCAGGAATTCACAAGGGTAGCATCTCTGTTCTCTATTACTTAAATTTGCACAAGCATGTGATCAATTTTTCTTTCCTTTCCTTCCTCTTTAGGGCCCGTAAAAAGGGTGGAAATTTACAGTCTTCAAGGATGGCTATCTTTGTTTGGAATCAAAGTATGTAAGAACCAGAAGGGACTTCTGAAATTACCTGGTCCGACCCTCTCATTTTACAAGTGAGGGAACCAAGGCCCTTTAGGGAAAGATCTTTTCTGCAATGGATGTTTTTAATGACACCTGGAGTCCTGAACCAGAAAAGGCCAGGCTCAGGATTCACAAAGAGCAAGGAAATCAGGCACATGGGTAAGGCATTTTCACTCGATGGTAGTTTATTGTTTTCTTCTTATTTGAAGGAAGTTACATAAATGGTAGAAGGTCAAAGGTACACAGACCATGGTGGCAGAACCCTGGTTTCAGACTAGCTCTCTGATTCTCTGACTCTGTGATGTTGCAAAAGTTATTTAATCTCTTAATTTCCACTTTTGTAAACATGTAGAAAAATAATAGGACCAACCTCTCAAGTTAAGGTGAGGATGACATGAAAGACTGAATGTAAAGCTCTCTGCGCAGGTCCTGACTCTTAGCAAGCGTTCATGAAATGTGAACATTGTTATCAGCTCCTGCTAATATTACACCTTCCTAATGCTCCCAATCTCTGCTAATAGCAACCTTTTGGGCCTCAGATTGGCCTATGCAAAATTAAGGCATCTTGCCTTTAGGACTACCTTGCTCTTAGGTCCCACAGTCCTGCAATCTCAGTTTGGAAGGTATCTTCTTGAATGGCCTCCTCAGCTCCCCTCTGGCTGTCTCTGCTCTGCTGGACTGAAAGTGCCTTGGGAGGGAAGCTCACAGTTGACCCTTCCTACTATTCCCTGGAACCTATTAGACTTTGACTAATAGGTCTCCATATTAAATCAGCATTTTCCTGTTGAATTTCCATTGCTCCTAGACAAAAGGCAAGCTTGATGGGTTCATGCAGAAGTAGAAGAGACGATCCTAGCTAAATAACAGCTGTGGATAACGTAGCATAAAGTTCTCCAGAGAGCTTGCAACGGGTGCTAGCAGCTCAGGGTATAGTGGCTATCAGTGCACATGAAGCTCTGGGAAAGCTGGCAGGAGGAGTACAAAGCAAGCATTGGACAAAGACATCAAGGGAAGAGTGGGGGTTGAATTGGGAAATCAATTTTAATGGAGGGGGAGTCTAACTTGGGAGGTTAGGGTAAGTATAGTGGTAAAGAGAGATTCGCAAATATTTATGAGTTATTTTTAGTCGCTTGTCCCTGAGGCAAAAGAAAGAAATGGAGCCTTCATTGATCTTTAAAACAAACTGGAATTGCAGTTTAAAGCATGAAACTCTTTAGTTACCAAGCATGGCGTGCTCTGGGGAGTGGCGCTTGTGATATTTTTCACCCTTCCCTTCTTTTTTGCCTTCCACGGAGCTTCAATGACAAGCAAAGGCTTTGGAGAAAACAATGTGCAGCACTTTGTCCACTCAAATGCACTGTCCCCCCATTGTCAAGGCTCACATTTTAAATCATTCTGGCGGCTCAGTGTGGAACCCAGCAAAGAACTTTTGTCACGGAAAGGTCATGTGCAGTTATTAACACAGAGTGACAACTGTACTTCAGAAAACAATTGCCCTCTCCCGTCATCCCTGCCACCTCCACAGAAGTCCTTGCTGACAATCTCTTCATTTCTATTCATTGACAGCAAAATATTTTAACAATGCCTTGTCATCCATCTTGGCTCTCCCCGAAGTGTTACTGGGGGAATGCAGTACAGCTTGGGAACAAACAAGGAAAGAAAGAACATTTCATCTCTGGCTGGGTCAATTCAATGCCACTTCAGTGAACATTTCAATTTTTTGTGGCTGGCAAGACTGAGGTGACTCTGAGCCAACAATCATGGAATTTTAGAGCTGGAAAGAGTTCACCCACCCCTCCAGAGCCTCAGAGGATCCTGGGATTCTTTGGCCCTATTGCCAGCATTGTGCTCTATTTGCGGTCCATTCATCATCATTTGATCTGCCTGAGGCCTCTGTCACTACAGGCAGCTCTTGGTTTCTGGTGACCTTGGGCCAGGTCAACCCACGTGCTGCTGTGATTTCTCGACACTTTGCATGATCCCATCACTGCTTGGTGTTCTCCACCGTCACAAGGGTCAGTTGCACTGATTCTGAGTGGGTAAATGAATGCATTTCTCTGGACTTGCAGAAATGGGTCAAAATGAGGAAAGCTGAGAGGAGATTTTGTTTTACAGATGATATGGAAGTGACAGAGTGAACCTCACTTGAACAATCTAAGAGAAAGGCAATAATGCAAAATCCTGCAGCCTTCTACAATCGTAAGAGATATATATCTGTATCTAAGCAGGAATTTCAAAAGCAGACTGGCAAACTGTATTGACACTCTTCCTCCTAAGTATGTGTCCGTGTGTGTGTGTGTGTGTGGTGTTGTTGTTGGTGGTGTATGCACACATGTGTAGGAGCACACTGATGATTCCAAAGCCTGTCATAGCTATGTGTGCAGATGAATGAAGAAGACAGCAAACAGTATAAGGAACATGGGCTATTGGCAGCCCATATTGTTTTGCCCAAGTACTCAAGACAGGTAGTCACCATGAATTCCCAATTGTTGGTCTACATGCTGGTGTGTCTCTCTCTGTTTTCATAGTAGTAGCAGTGTGCTGCTACTATGGACTGCTGTGCCAAGATGGTCTTTCCTAGATAGATTTTGCTACAGAGCTCCTTCCCCAGAATGGCGATGCCTGTGGATGGAAGGGAAGCTGCTATGAAGAGCATGCTGACTGAGAGAAGCTGTGACATGTGATGAAAAGATGAGCTCCCTGGGGAAATCTCCACAGCTTGGCACTGGCTCTGTGATTAGTCTTGTACTCATTGGGGGATGCATGGTGCTTTTTTCCAAACTCTTGGAAGAAATAATATATGATTTAGATATTGCTTTGCTATTGACATACTGGCATTTCTGCTTTAACAATTTTAAAGAAACAGGTAGGAGTTTACAGTCCTAGGTACTTAATAATCCTGGAAGACAGCTGAAAGTGGCTTGAATGAATGCATATTACACTTTGTTCTGGGCTTCTTTAAGTCATTAGACATAACCCAAGTACCAAGTGGGGAAATGTGCACCCAACCTATGCTCAGAAAATAATTGCTGATGATGTGGATTTTCAATAGACAGGGTTACAAATTTTAAAATTCCTAAAATCCTTCCTCTCCAATTTCCTCCTAAAGATTAGGATTTTATAATTTCTTGAGTTTGTACTCAGTGGTTCAGTGTCAAGGATCATAATTTAAGCTTAGTTTTCTCTAGATCTGTACAATCATAATTTTTACAAAAAGTGGGTTCACTTCTAAAGTATCGATTTGAGTTTAGACACAGACACCACAGATAAAATAAATAGTTTTTAAATTACATTTTGGAGATGGCTTCAGTTCTCACCTCTAAAATTGTGCTCTTTCTTTAAATGAGTCTGTATCCCTTTGGATCACATGACATGAATTAGTTTTTTTAATTACCCATAAGAGGGAAAGGAGGTGATCTGTGGAAAAGGAAAACACTAAATTGAAACAGAATAGAAAAATTTAGTTAGATGCAAAGAAAGATTTTCTTTTTTACAGCATTTTAGGTATGATGAGATCATTTTTAATTTGATTCTTTAAAAAACACTTGTCCATGTTTATAGATTCTTTCTTCCTGCACACTAATGATTATTTGTTTGCTTTTTAAAGACAGAAATACTGCAACAAAAGAAAACCTAACAAGAAGAACCATGTAACATGGAGTAAGCCAACAATATGATCCATGGGTACATGTGGCATAGTTGTTTTTGTGGGGCTCAGTTTGAGGTTATATAAAATTGTTGTTTCAAGGGAAAAGTGTTCTCAAATTCCTAGGGGGTAACCACTCATGGGACAGAGGTGTTTGGGGTAGCACAGGTGGAGATAGGAATGAGATGCTCAGAGGTGATGCCCATGTGTATGTGATTTAACTTTCCAGGAGAAAGACACAGGACAAGCTTGAGCTGATAAATTTGCATCAAGGCTGAGACCTTGTAAGGAAAAGGAGAAGAGAAGATGGAAAAATACTCTGTGTGTACACACACACACACACACACACACTTTTTTTCAACTTTTATTTTAAGTTCTGGGGTACATATGCAAGATGTGCAGGTTTGTTACATATGTAAACGTGTGCCTTGGTGGTTTGCTGCACAGATCAACCCATCACCTAGGTATTAAGCCCAACTTCGATTAGCTATTCTCCCTGATGCTCTCCTTCCCTTCCAACCCCCAATAGGCCCCAGTGTGTGTTGTTCTCCCTCCATATGTCTGTGTGTTCTCATTGTTCAGCTCCCACTTATAAGTGAGAACATGCAGTGTTTGGTTTTCTGTTCCTGTGATAGTTTGCTGAGGATAACAGCTTCCAGCTCCATCCATGTTCCTGAAAGGACATGATCTCATTTCTTTTTATGGCTGCAGAGTATTCCACAGTGTATACATACCAGATTTTCATTATCTACTCTAGCATTGATGGGCATTTTGGTTGACTCCATGACTTTGCTATTTTGAATAGAGCTGCAGTGAACATACACATGTGTGTATCTTTATAATAGAATGATTTATATTCCTTTGAGTATATACCCAGTAATGAGATTGCTGGGTCAAATGGTATTTCTGGTTTTAGAGCCTTGAGGAATCATCACATTGTCTTCCTCAATGGTTGAACTAATTTACACTCTCACCAACAGTGTAGAAGCATTTCTTTTTCTCCACAACCTCACCAGCATCTGTTGTTTCTTGACTTTTTAATAATCATCATTCTGACTGACATGAGATGATATCTCATTGTGGTTTTGATTTATATTTCTTTAATGATCAGTGATGTTGAGCTTTTTAAATATGTTTGTTGGCTGCATAAATGTCTTCTTTTTAGAAGGGTCTGTTCATGTCCATTGCCCACTTTTTAATATGGTTGTTTTAAAAAATTTTAAGCAAAATTGACTCAGAGCATAAAGTTTTACAATTAACTTTCGCTTTTCATATTTTTATTGTTACAAAAATTTCACACATTTAGAAAAGTAAAACATAGTATAATGGACATGTATGTACCTACAACTCCATTAAGCCACTAATGCACACGTTTACCTATGTAATAAACCTGCACATCCTGCATGCATACCCCTGAACTTAAAATAAAGTTGAAGAAAAAAGTATATATACATGCTGATAAACTTCTGCTGTGTATCTCTTGGGGAAAAACAATTATATCGTTAAACCTTACAGCAACACTTTGAGGCAATTTTCATTATTCTCATTTTAGAGATGAGGATCCCTAAGATCACACAGTAAATCCATTTTCCTGACTCTAACTACATACAACTATATACAGTTTTCTTGAGAATATAGGACTCGCCATAGAGTAAATATTATATACATACTGTATTTGTCAACTAGATTAAAGGAGGTACGATTCTTGTCTATATGTGAAGTTTATGACAGTTTCTCTAATAATTGATTTTTATTTTAAAATTTCAATAAAGAAATCCCATGGAAAGAATTCCATGGAAGGATTTAGAAGTTGCTATGATAGACAGCTGTGAGACGCTACCTTGTCAATACCCATACTATTAAAACTTCAGAAAATATCTACATTATAAATTTTATAGCTGGTAGTACTGTTTCTTTAAAACACCAGCAGTCACACCATGGTCACATTGCCCTTGCCCTGAAAGTGAAGACAATAAGCTGTATTTAATCAGAGGGTTAACTGAGGACCACATTGATCATAACCATCTCTCACATTCTGTTGCTGGCAGGTGAGGGATGAAGTTGAAGATCATGGTAGAAAGATACGGACAAAGGGGAACATATTTTTTTCTTTCATTGTCCTCCAAAGGTGTGGAGTCCCTCTGCACACGTTGCCAGACAGAAAAAAACAGTGCTGTAAACATCAGAAGGGAGAAACCCTCTATTCACAATGATGGAAAAAAAATATTTATGGACTGACAGACTGACTTCAATTATTCATAACGTCCACTTACAAACTGCTTTCTATGTTGTCTTCTTCAGCCCTCGTAAAACCTCTGGGATAGTTCACATCATCCTCCTTTTACAGAGAAAAAAAGGAAGCTTAAACAAGTTCAATAACATAGCTAATTATAATCAGGACAGGACTTCCACCTGGAGAATCATTCCCAGTCCAACACATTTTACGCTCCATCCCTTATCTCTAGTTGATAGGTCTCTGAAATTACACATGGCAGTAAGGAAGATATTACACTCATTATTAAATAAGCCTCTTGAAAAGAGGCAATGAGGTTGATCTAATGCACTGACTGATGGATGAGATGGCCAGGGTTATCCAGCTCATCTTGATCCTCATCCTGGGTCTTTGCTCCCTTGCTCACTATTCTCAGTCACATCAGCTTTCTTGCTGTCCTTGAGCAGCCCAGGTCCAAGTATATACCCCAATTGCTCCTGCCCCATCTGGAATTCTCTTCATGGCCACATTCTCAAGGAACTTGTAATAACATCACTCTCTCTTCCTGCTCTCCTTATCACGCTTCTCTGCTCTATTTTTCTCCATAGCTCTTAGCACCATCTGGCACAGTATTGTTTTTGCTGGTTTATTTGTTTGCTATGTGTCTTTTCCCACTAGAGTGTAAACTGCATCATAGCAATGATTTTTTTATGTGTTTACTCTGCTGTATTTCTGGAACCCAGCTACTGGCACATTATAGACACTGTAAAAAATGACAGGGGAGGGGAGGGGAGGGGAGGGGATGGGAGGGGGAAGACTTGAGTTTTGACTCCACTACCTACTTCCTGGCTGGGTAACTTAAAGTCATTTTATTCCTTGGTCAGTTTCTACCTCTCTACAATGTAGGGTTTACATTTAATCACTTCTAAGATCCCAACACTAATGTTCTATCATTCTGTGCTTTGTGATTCTACATTTTCCTTGGCTACTGATACAAAGGAAGAGGTAAACAGTTTGTCACAAGGAGAAAGGGCTGCATATATCTGTTAGCTCTTCCTCCTGCTCCTGTCACCACATCAACTAGTGTCTGGAGCGCAATTAGCCTGACCCTCTAGTAAGTAGAAAAAGTTTCTATTTGGTTTTATTCAGGAAACCTACCACTTGAACAAGAATAGCTTTCCCTAGAGGTTTCTGTAAATACTGAAAATTCTAAGGTAGACAGAATTTTTGTGGGTACTATTCCTTATCAAATTAAAAATGTCCCTTGAAACCTCTTATCACTCACCAATACTTGTGAGACGGCACTCCATAAAGAAGAGGACTTTGGAGTCCAGGAGACCTGGAGGGGAAGCTTGATGGCTTCAGGACCTTGGAGCAATTGACTTATTTATCTTAATCTTCTATTTGTAATCTGTAAAATGGGGAGATTTGTGGTACTTGCTTTACAGGGCTTTTGTAAGTATTAAATGCAATGAGCCCTTTAAAGCGACTCAGTAAGTGATCAGGAAATTATAGCTATTGTCATTCTTTTGGATTGTGTAGGAATGATTTTATCTGATACAAATGATCAGTTAGCCTCTAGAATTGGTGCTGGACTTGTTAACAGGCACATTCTGGGTAAGGGAAGAAAATACGGAGTTAGAACACAGGAGTAAAGCCAGAAAGAAAGCCAGAAAGTTGTGTGAGGGGGCAGGGGATACCGAGCAGTCTGGAGTCACAGGGCTCCATCGGGAAGAAAGGCATCAAAGACCCAAACTTGATCTTCAGTCATTTCAACCACAATTCTCACTTTCCCAATGACGTTTTAAAGCTTTGAAATGCACTTACTATCTTTTTGGTTAGCCAAGGCCACAGATCATTGTAACTCAGAAAATATCATATGTCTCCTCACATTAAATCAATGCGTTCCTAGCAGATACCTATTTCTCTCTGCAGAAGAAATGGCCGTTACGTAGTGGCTCTCAGTTCTTGGCTCAGCCAGGATACTTATCAGCAGAGGTCAAAGTGGTTTGAGAAAAGCAAAAAAAGTACCGAAATCTAAGGCGATGCCAAGTCATTATTCAAGACTAAATGAAAACATTGCTTCTGTGCCTAACAAACTGACATCTTCTTTATAAACTAGAGATTTTTTTCTTGTGTACAAAACTTTCATTTCAGTGATTATATCATATTTTAAAACTGGTGGAGTGCCAAGGAAAAGGAGTGGGAAGTAATCCAGAAAAATAGCTTTGTAACAAAAATAAAAAGGAGTAAGTGCAAGTGAAATTGAGGATCCCTATGAGTATCTGCCTCCTAATTAAGCCAGCTCCTGTTCTACCAAATATCATTAAGTGTTTTTTCATATTCTCACCATCTTTTGAATCAAGTATCTGAAATGTGTAATACTCTATATTAGGCAATGATCACTGTACTTAGTAAAAATTAAAACTAAATTTTTAGGGCACTAGAAACAGAAAATGGCATTCTCTTAAATGTATTTTTTACCACTTGATAAACTATGTATTTATGATGTAGCCTCCTCCTAAATAATTCAAATTTGGGTTAACACAATTCCTGATTCAATATTTGACTTTGGTAAGCTTTGGCAAATTTGAGGATATTTTTCTTGACTCTGAAATAATCGCTTGCTCCAAAGAACTAAGTAATATACAAATATCAGTCATTTGGCATTTCTTAAAGACTTCCCACAATACTAATGTCAGACTTATTAATTCTTCCCTTGCAGGTCACACTGCAGCTCATGTATATGGTAGCACAGTTCACATTGAAGTGCTGTTTTCTGTCTCTCCAGTTAGCCTGCCAGCCCTTGAGGGTGAAAACATCCTGACTCCATCACTATCACGGTGGCCTGGCACATACTAAGCATTCCATTTAATATATTTAAAAATAATAAGTCAATAATTGATGAATTGGTCACCATTGGGAATGTGAGATTATGTTAGATTCAGCTGAACATACAAGTTAGTTGGATAAATAAGATATGAAAAGGTAAATGACGATTCAAGAGTTGAAGTAGCACCAGAGGCTAAACTTTTCTAGGGAAGAGTACCTGGACAATCATTTTTTATGGAATAAGGATAGACAGTACATCATGCTGAGTAAGAATTTAGGCTCTGAAATCAGATGGAACTGGGATTGTCATTTGACTACCATTTGCCAGCTGTGTAAACTTGGGTTAATTGCTGTCAAAGAACAATGAGACCATTACATGATACCTGAAATAAAAAGACAAAGCTAAATGTGTTGCTACTACAGAAAAAAAAAAAAAAAATTGTAGGCTTTATATCAGGCAAATACAATGTTGGTCTTCAGGGGGATTTAAGGGAAGCATGCAGTTCAAGGAGACTTGGAGAGGTGAAGATAAGTTAATATTATTTTTAGAAGTTTGATTACTGTGGATAGGGACTGTGGTGGATTGGTTGAAAATCTGGGATGTGTTTATTGGAGTGAATCCTGATTGGCTAACTTTCAGAAGCAAAGAGCTGGCCCTGATTAGTTGGTTTATAAAAGTGTGTTCACTACAGCAGATGTTGAGAAAGAACTGGGTTTAAAACCAGTTCTGTTGACTACTTGTTGCCAGGGCTACAGAACAATTAGTTTTTTTCCTTAACATTTGCAGAAATGTATTTAACCTTTCAAAATTTTGTTTTTTTAGTCTATAAACCTCATAGGATCTTTATGAGGATTTTAAGAGATAATGCTCACAAAGAACTTGCACTAATTTGCCACAAAGTAAGTATTTAATAAACATTATGTTTATACATTTAACATGAACACAAAGCATTTTGTCTATAAGGGTAAATAGAGCTCCTATGAAATGTGACCTGAATACTTTCGCCAGACATCATAACACATCGTCATCCATTTCCTCTCTTTTATGAGACCGAGTGTAAATAGACATATTAACTAGCGGTCTGCCTCCTTTCTGTTCTCTGTTAACCTGTCTTGTATTCTGACGGCATGCAATAAGTAAAAGAGATGTCATGCCGTGCACTGAGAGAAGAGGGGCGGTGTGGTAGACCAGATTATTGTCTACAGTTCTTCACTCTCACCTTTTTATAGAATTGTACATCCATGCCCTTGCCATGTACCTTACAACAATATCTCCCACAAGGTAAGTAGAGTGTATTTCTCACCTTACTGTTGTTAGTCTTGGTCATGAAAATTGCTTTGGCCAGTGGATTGTAGCACATGTGATGCAAACAGCTTTTAGGTTTGCTTGCAGTATTTGGCTTGACATTCTGCATAGCTCCATTCTACAGAGACATATGTGGCATAAAGGAGTGGATATTAAGTAAAAGCATAGAGGATCTCTGATGCACAACTGAGACAATACGGCCGAGTAACAATGAGATGAGACATATCTAATGTGTATGAGTGTCAAGGCTTGTCTGTTAAGAGCAAGCATAATCCTCTGGTAGAAACAATGAAGAAAACTTAATACCGCATTATCAGTATTATAAAAAGATTTGCCTAGAAACAGATTCCAGGACTTCTGAGAATAAATGATGTCACACGTTTAGAGGTCTATCAGTAAGGGTTCTTTGGTTGAAAGAAATATAATCTAACATTTGTCAACCTAAGCAAAAAGTAAAATTATTATACAGTGTGGTCCACCTTATGGAATTGGATGATCAAGGTGGAAGTTAGAGCAGCTTTAAACATGGACTAATGGACACTGGGTTAAATGGGCAACAACTGGTTTTGTCCATGTGTCCTTCCCCACAAGTTTCAGGATAGTGAGTCTGGTTGTCTTGATCTATGTCACATCCCTCTGCACAACCAGGTTACAAATAATGGAGAAGAGATAAGTTATCCAGGAAGACATTGTCAATTGACAACAAATGAATATTGAATGCTGGGCAGCAAAAACCAACAACAACAACAACAAAACATGTACAGATGCATAGCTCTTGTTTGGGTTATTTCGCTTACTTGTATTGCGGAGTGTTTTGCTCAGTTCTTGGCCCATAGTGAACACTCAGTAAATATTTGTTAAGTGAATATTGAATCAATGAGCAGTAAATGAATGATCTCAAGTTCATTGACAATCTCCTATTTTTCATCTTCTGTACTGGCCAGGCATGATGGCTTACACCTGTAATCCCAGCACTCTGGGAGGAAAAGGTGGAAACATTGCTTGAGCCCAGCAGTTTGAGGCCAGCCTGGGAAACAAGGCAAGACTCTATCTCTACATATATATATATATATATATATATATATATATTTATTAGCCGGGCAGGGTGGTAGGTACATGCCTATAGTCCCAACTACTCAGGAGGCTAAGGTGGAAGGATCCCTGAGCCCAAAGTTTGAGGCTGCAGTGAATCATGATTATACCACTGCACTTTATCCTGGGAAACAGCAACCCCGTTTCAAAAAAATAAAAACAGGCAACCCTGTTTCAAACAAATGGAAATAAAATGATAATACCAAAATCTGTTCTATATCTACTCATTTGTCTCAGAATACATTTGGATGCTATGATAGAAATCATGTAGAAAATTTAGTGCTCGACACAAAGGGAATTGAGTTTCTTATATACAATAACTTGAATCTGTTGGGCACTTCTAATAGGCCATCCACCCTGCTAAGTACCTTACATAAGTCATTTCATTTCATTTGGTCTTCAAACTCTGTAAGGTATTAATGTAAGTAAGCACCCTTCCCCTACTTCCATTTTACAGATGGAGAAACTAAGGCTGGGGGAAGCAATACTGTATGATTTGTCTAAGATGTCATCAGAAGTGACAGAGTAGGAATTTGAATCCGGAATTGCATTACTTCAAAGGCCACACTCTTAACCACTACACTTCATAGCCTCTCTGACTTTTCTGATCCAGAAGGACCTTGTAGATTTCAGGATCATTACTGTCAGCAAAAGTTATCTTTGAAATATTAATGTACAATATTGGGAAAATGGCAAATCATGCTATTTGAGTCCTCTAGTTTAGATTATGAATAATTAGAATATTACAAAGTCAAATATCATGCCTTTTAGAAAGTGTTACCTTTGATTAAGCTAATGTTAAAAGTCTGTGTAAAATTTCAGAACAGCTTTGATTCCCTAGGTCAGATCCATTTCCATAAGAATTCTATTAATTTATGAGTATCTAGTTAATTTCTTTCACAAAAGGATTATAATTTCAGATACCAAGGGTTTGACAATGATGGCCAAAATAAAGATGTCTCTTCAAAACTAAAATATAAACTTAAAAGTTTAAATTACATCTTCCAGATTATTTCTCATAAACATAGAACTCTCATTTCAAAACACTAGAATGCAATAAACTGTTTATATTTAAAATTTTTGAACTTTCAGAAGAGAGACTAATTGGTCTCCATCAGCTCATCACTATTTTAAACAATTCATTTGCATTTCATGGTTAAGAGGTTTATCTTTTCTCACTTTGTAAAGT
The DNA here is from genome assembly GCA_963573385.1 of Cacajao melanocephalus. Lineage (NCBI taxonomy): Eukaryota > Metazoa > Chordata > Mammalia > Primates > Pitheciidae > Cacajao > Cacajao melanocephalus. The sequence continues at coordinate 10,876 of CAUYLG010004887.1, read as the reverse complement.
GTTCCTATTAAGAACTTTGAAAAAAATTATACTTTGTTCTCACTTTTGCATTTATTTTTATAACATTTTCAACTTATCTACACAATGAAAGGAAAAACAAGTTGAGGAAGTTTAGGGCCCTGACTTTTTTTTTTACTCACACTAATATTACTAAAAGATTTGGAAGCCTAAATTATTTACATGTAATCTACATTGTATGAATTCAATATGTAACAATTTAAACTTTCATTTTGGCTCAGCAAAATCGCTTTGAGGGACAAGTAAACATGTTTTTGAAGCTGTGGAACTACTTTGACCGGGTAATTATTTATCAACTAGAATGCCTCCAGGTACTGTTAACCAAAAACACTAGTAAAATCTTCTCAAATAATAAGAAGCTTTGAAATTCTTTGAACAAGAAATTCAAAGGTGGGGAAGCCCCAGAGTTGGTTAATTTGGCAGCTCATATCAGAGGTCTAGCATCTTCCATTCATTGAGTTTTGCCCTCGGGCTTGTGCCTTCTTAATTACAAGAGGACTTCTGCAAGCTCTGGGCAGCACATTCTCACAATATAACCTCCACAGGCTGAAAACAGGAATGTTCCTGATTGACGCCCTCTCTGTTTTCCCAAAAGTCAACAGATCTTCCCTGAGCTCTCCTGGCCAGAAACAATTCACTTGCCTATTCTTAAACCCATCATAGGCAAGCAGAATGGAATAAACTGACTTAGGACTATTAAGATTCATTCCCTGGGTTGAGGAGAAACCCAGGTACCCATGAAGCACATAGCCCCATTGGATAAAATTGAATTCAATACATAAATGGAATGAGGAAAGAATTATTGTTGGACAGATAACTGACAGTATGCACCACAGGGTTTTAGCTACTTTTTTCTAACACTTAAAAATTTTCATACTCTTTTAGATACGTGTTTTCATTCTTCAAACAATCTGGAAAAGGGAATGGAAACCTGATTATTTCTATCCTACAGATGTGAAAACTGAGGCCAGAGAAACTATGTGGTTTGCCTAAGACCATGAAGCTAATAACAGATCTTAAATCTATGCTGTATTTATTTTTTAAATAATCACAATAAGTGAAGCAGCTCCTAAACAACAGGAAATTGTATTTATTAATTTTCCGTTTAAAACATGTAGGCCTTTATATCTGTTTTTTTAATGGTAGAAAAATAGAAATCTCTCTGACATTTCTCTTTCTGATATGCATTTCTCCTTGGTAGGCACATTAAGCTATTGTGAATTTGTGTAATAGCCTCATTCAAAGAAAACGAGAGTCTTTATAATGCGGTGAAGAGTTGAAAACTATTTCGAAAGAAAAATGAACTAATTATGCTATAGTTTGCCAACATCCAACCTTGTGTGAAGATGACACTGACTTTTACTGATGAGAAATTATAGAGAATGTCACTGTCCTTAAGATCATTTATTGCAAAAAAGACAGAAAGAGAACCTACTGGAGTCAGCTGGCCCAAATTTTGCCTCTGAGCTGGGGAAATAATTAGAATCTATCTCACTTTAAAATATCTGCAGGGAAAGACAATTTTTAATCAGCAATGGTATTTTGCTAAATTGATGTAAAATGCTCCAGGTTAAAGGTTAGCTGTGTAACTGAAGTCATCCTCTCGGTTGTACTCAAAAAAGGACCTTTACTTAACTTTCTGTGAGCAAAGCAGATGTGCTGCTATGAGGGTATCATTCTGTTCAGTAAAGTCGGGCTTAAACTTCTTGTAAATTCTGCTACCTCTCCTCTTTTTTAGGTTTTATTACATAATAAACGACTAATTTATTCATTCTTCTCAGCATTATTTTTAGAATGCAGGAGACCAATCCCATAAAAAAGTAAGTAATCATGAAGGATTCTTTAACATTGCCCTTTATGGTTTTCAAAAGCATGTTACTTCTATCAATCTATTCTCTAAGAATACGTCATAATTATAAAAACTTGAGAAGAAAATAAATGACCATCCATAGAAGCACAGTTAAATACATTGTTGTACAATTTGTCCTTGAACAACATGGGCGTTAGGAGAGCTGCCCCACTCTATGAAGTCAAAACTTCATGTATCACTTTTGACTCCTCAAAACTTAACTGCTAATAGCCTATTGTTGTCTGGAAGCCTTACCGATAACACAAACCGTTGATTAGCGTGTATTTTGCATGTTACCGGCATTTGCGATGGTTAATACTGCTGACTTGATTGGATTGAAGGATACAAAGTATTGATCCTGAGTGTGCCTGTGAGGGTGTTGTTAAAGGAGATTAACATTTGAGTCAGTGGGCTGGAATAGGGAGACCCATCCTTAATCTAGGTGGGCACAATCCAATCAGCTGCCAGTGCAGCTAGAATATAAGCAGGCAGAAACATGTGAAAAGAGAGACTGGCCTAGCCTCCCAGCCTACATCTTCCTCCCATGCTGGATGCTTCCTTCCCTAGAACATCAGACTCCAAGTTCTTCAGTTCTGGAACTCAGACTGGCTCCTCAGCCTTCAGGTGTCCTATTGTGGGACCTTGTGATCATGCAAGTTAATAATTAGTAAACTCCCAAAAAATTAGTTCTGTCCCTCTAGAGAACTCTGACTAATACAGTATTATATACTGTATTCTTACAATAACGCAATCTAGAGAAAAAAATTATTAAGAAAATCACAAGCAAGAGAAAATATATTTACTATTCACTAAGTAGAAGTGGATCATCATAAAGGTCTTTGTCTTCATCATGTTCACGTTGAGGCTGAACATGTAGGCTGAGGAAGAGGAGAAGTATTACTGTCTCAGGAATGGCAGAGATGAAAGAAGTGGAGGATCTGGAAGCGGAGGTAGGAGAGGTAGGCGCACATGGTATAACTCTAAAGAAAGATATTTTAATTTCTGACTTTTTTTTTGTTTTTTCATTTATCTAAAAATGTTCCTATAAAGTAACAACCCTTCTTCCACCATTTGCTTTAGTTTCAGTGCCTGTATCACAGAAGGGTCAATGTTGTAAAAGAAGTCAAAAGCAGTCTTGAATAATGGCAACCCTTCTGCTAGCTAATGTCATTGAATTTTCTGACACAGTTTTTTCTATGTCTTCCTCTTCATCTGGCACTAGTTCAGAAGCACTCATCTCCATCAATCCATCTTCTATTAATTCCTCTGGTCCATTGTCTATTAACTCTTGGATTTTTCCAAGATGCATATCCCAAAACCCTTCAACTCTCACATTTTTTTTTTTTGCCATATCCACAATCTCTTTCATGCTTTCTTTGATTGGCCCTAATATAAATCCTGTGAACTCATGCACAACATCTGGACACAGTTTTCTCAAGCAGAAATTTGTTATTTTGGGTCTGGTGTCCTTCACAGCTTTTTCTGTAACAACAATGGCATTTTGAATGGTGTAATACTTCCAGACTCTCACGATGTTCTCTCTCTCAGGCTTGTCTTCCATAGCATTGACAATCCTTTCTGTGAGTATTGTGTATAATAAGCCTTAAAGGGCTTTATGACTCTGTGATCTAGAGGCTGATTTCAAGATATTGTGTCTGGGGCAAAGTAGATGCCTTCAGTGTTGAACTCAGGGTTTTACCTGGCCAGGAAAATTGTCCAATAGCAAAAGAACTTTAAAAGGCAGTACTTTACTGACAAGGTACTTCCTGACTTCAGGGACGAAGCGCTGATGGGGAAAAAAAAAAGGGTTCTCATTGTCCAGGACTTCTTGTTGTACAGCCAAAAGACTGGCAGCTAGTGTTTGTCTTTTCTTTTCCAGGCTTGTGAGTTAGCAGCTTTATAGATAGCAGCAGTCCTGGACCTTTTGTTCATTTGTACAAAACAGTAGTTACCTTATCCCTTCCTGCCTTAAATCTTGGTGTTTACTTCTTTTCCTTACTAAAGTTCTTTGTACCATTTTTTTTTTCCAGAATAGGGCACTTTCATGGCCATTAAAAACCTATTTAGGCAGATCTTTTTTTCTTCTTAATGATTTTCTGGAAATTTGTCCTGCATCTTGGTCAGCAGAAGCTGCTACTCCTGTTATCTTGACATTGTGTAAGCCAAATTTCTTTCTAAAATTATCAAACCATCCTTTGCTGGCACAAATTATCTGGCTTTAAATCTCCTTCACCTTCCTTTTGCTTTAAGTTGTCATATAATGACTTCACTTCTTCTCAAGTCATATTAGAGTCTATTAGTATGCGTTTCACAGCTTCACGAATTTCTTTTTTTCATAATAGTCTTTATGTTGAATTTCTTTATCTTGAAATGACAGGCAATCATAGCTGAAGACCTCAATCTACAGTATATATCAAGCAATTTAACTTTTTCTTGTAATGTCCTGACCTTTTGTGCTTCTTTGGAGCACTTACATCATTATTAGTGGCACTCTGTATGAGTCTCATGGTGTTATTCAAGGTTTACAGTATTGTACTAAACACAATGAAAAATACATGAGAACTGTGAGAGATCACTTTTTATTGCAATATGCAATTAATGGGAGAATTGAACTTATCACACAGACATGATTAGCATCACACAGCACTTTAAGTGGATACTCACAAAAATAGCTTGATCTAACTGCAATAGCAGCAGAAAGTCCCTAAGAAATTATTACAGCAGTACAGTATACTACAGTTAATTTTGTGCAATTACAATTTAATACTCCATCTTAGTGTTTGTTTAAATTTCTCTCAACTGCAAATGGCACTATTATGATATGTAAGCATGTGTGTAAGTTTCTATAAATTTTAACTTTTTATAATAATTTTTGTGCAGTTTGTGGTAGCAAATGATACAGTAGACTAGTATCTGCATACATTTTATGCATTAATGGCATATGTAACTTTTTCTTAATTAAAAAATATTCCTAGGTTACACAGTTTATCTACAAGTTTTGTTTTACAAATTGTAGGAAATCTCCAAAATATTTTCCAATGTATTTACTGGGAGTGAAATGATGAGAATATATGGACACATAGCGGGGAACAACAGACACTGGGGCCTATTGGAGGGTGGAGAGTAGGAGGAGGGAGAAGATCAGGAAAAATAACTAATGGGTACTAGGCTTAATACCTGATTGATGAAATACTCTGTACAACAAACCCCCATGACACGAGTTTTTGTCATTATGCATTTATCCAGCTTTAGATCCCCTTAACCTTCATTTTGCTTTAAGTTGTCATATAATGACTTCGCTTTTTCTCAAATCATATCAGAGTCTATCTGTATGCCTTTCACAGCTTCACGAATTTCTTTTTTTCCACAATGGTCTTCATGTTGAATTTCTTTTATTTTGAAATGACAGGCAATCATAGCTGCAGACCTCAATCTACAGAACATACAGTACATATCAAGCAATTTAACTATTTCTTGTAGTGCCCTGACTTCTGCCCCTGAACTTAAAGTTAGAAAAAAAAGATAAAATCCATGTGTAAGTGCACCCACACAGTTCAAGCCTGTGTTGTTCAAGGGTAAACTGCATATACAGAAAATGGAATCTTGGGCAGTTCCTTTTAAAATGTCGTAATTTATAAAGATACTGTGAAAAGAAGAGAAAAATAAAATTAAATCCAGCAGAAAGAAGTATTAGAGAGGAGATAAATTAAACAAAATAGTAAACAATAGAGAAAACCAATGGAATCAAAGTATGGTTCTTTTTAAAAATGTGGTAAATTTATACATACTGATGTACAAGAAATATATCATAAATTGTTATATTTACAAAGCAAGATGTGGAACAATACTTACCCTATATTCTACTTTTTCTTTTAAAAATGTTGTATGAGTATAGGAATCTCTGGAAGGATACACAGTACCATGTTAACAGTCATTACTTGTCAGACAATAGTACTAAAGGATAAAGTACAGTTGTTAAGCATTACCGAACGATGGGGACACATCCTGAGTAATTTCTCATTAGGTGATTTTATCATTGGTGAATATTATAGAATGTTATTACACAAACCTAGGTCATATAGCCCAATACAACCTAGGCTATATGGTATACAGCCTATTGCTCTTAGGCTTCAAGCCCAAACAGCACGTTACTGTACTAATACTGTAGGCAATTGTAACACAATGGAAAGTATTTTTGTATCTAAACATATCCAAACATAGAAAAACTACAGGAAAAATATGGCATGATAATCTATGGGATCATCATTGTATACGAGGTCTATCAGTGCCCATAACCTCAGTATGTAGATCATGACCATCTTTACTTTCAACTTTATATGCTTCTATATAGTTGGCTAAGTATTATATTTATAATTTTTAAATAACCTAAGGATGAAAAAGTGAAAATTAAAATCTTGGAATATTTTAACTCATTATCCTATTGGCCTTTTGGTAGAACAATTTGATTAAAGGCATTGTAATGGGACAGCATGGTGCAGTGATGAGCACACTGCCCAGGTTCGAATACCAGTTCTGCGCTTACTAACTATGCATGCTTGGGCAAATTGCTTATTTTATTTGTGCCTCCATTTACTCATTTATAAAGTGAAAATAATCAGAGTGCCAGTTTAGATTGTTGTAAAAATAAAAGGAAATAGCATGTGAAAAATCCTACCTTAAAACAGTATGTGGAACATCGTAAAGATTCAATGAATGTTAGCAACTAGTAGATGCTGTAGTACAGAAAGGAAAGATGCCTCAATGAAAATAATCTAACCAGTAGATCCCAGAGTTGTGATTTTAACTCAGGCTGCCTGTTTCCTGGTTCGGTAGCCTTTACATGATAAACTTTGTTTTTTCACTTTTACATAACTATTCTCAAGTTTCAGTGATCGTTTCAGTTTTCTTCATTCTTTATTCTAGAGGAAGCTGTTTCCAGCATTTGAGTCATATGTATAGAAAACTACAAAAAGGAAGACAAAATATCAAAGAAATTTTCAGGATACAAGGGTAATAATTCATTCAATAAGTCCAGTAATATCCTAAAAACTTATTTTCTTAAATTTAATCTCCTGTGGTTATCACCAAGATGTATGCACTGTTAACAACGAAAACATAGAAATCTGCTAGCAAAATTTAACCTAAAAATAAGTTATGGAAAAGGAATCCTCCAAAGGGTGACCAGCATGTCATGACAATTTTATAGATGTGCCTAACAGCTCCAGCAATTGTTCATTATGTGTTAAATATTACACACATTATGTTCTCAAAACTATGTCACAGTAAGCTGTCAACTGCACTCAGTACACATGAATATTAAAGCCCTCTGTGGGCCCGAGTTTTAAGGAAACATCTAACTCCTTGGTACATATAAGTATTCAACAAATACCTGTTGAATAGATGAGTGATGTATACTTTAATCACATAATTGTATGTCTATTTCCAACGTTCTTGAAAATGTCTCTACTTGTCTCACAAAGTAAAACAAATAGGGAATTTTTAATTTAATACCATCTCAATCAACTACCAGTGTTTCCATTTTCTGCTGACAGAAACACTAAACATTGAAAAATATTATTTCCTAACATAAACAGGGTCTGCTAATTATTTTCTGCAAAATTTTATGGATATTTAAATGAGAAAGAAAAATGATCTGCAGTGTGGCTACTCCAGCTCTGGTTCTCAGGTCTCAAAACATCATTCCTCCCTCTTTCTTCTAACATCATGTGTGGTTAAGTTTCCTTGGTGGATCGCTGACTTCCACAGTCCCTTTAATATGGACAGGAGACAGAGAAATACGGGGTAGAAGAGGGCTGTTTCCCGGCAAAGGCCCCACCCTCAAGCCTGGGTACCCGTGGCCCTAAATGGAGAACAGGCATTCCTGTCTTTGCGCCCAAAAAGTTGCCTTTTGGCCCACAACGCCCCCTATCCTGTACTCATATAAATTCAGAAACCCAGGCTCCAGAGCAGATGAGCGGGCAAGTAGACAGGAGACAAGCAGATGAATGGCAGAACGACCTGACAAAGAGAAAAGAGGAGGAAGGTCTGAAAGCCCAGACGAGTTCCACTGGGGGCGATTGGAGAGGAGTTAAGCCGCTGGATGGCGAGACTCCAGAAGATCATCTTCCCATTCCATCCCCCAATCGAGGTCCCCATTCATCCCTCTGAGAGCCACCCCCACCACTCAATAAAACTCTCGCATTCATCCTTCAAGTCCGTGAGTAACCTGGTTTTTCCAGGACGCTGGACAAAAGCTCAGGATATAGAAAGCTGTCACACTGACCTGCTGCCCTTGCAGAAAGGCAAAGGGTTCACTGAGCTGGTTAACTCTCAAGCCGTCTGCGAATGGCAAAGAGTTAAAAGGGCACACGGTAGCACACGTCCACTTAGGCTCCTTCACCTGTCTGTCTGCGTACTCCCCATCCTATAAAGGGTTCTGAGCAGCAGTGGAGACAGAGCAGGCGAGCACTCTTGTCACAGGTCCTGTGAGGGGGATCAGAGAACTCTCCCATTTCACCTTCACATCACTTTTCTTCCCATTCAAAATACCTCTACCTGGCATTGCTTTTTCTCTACCCAATCAAGGCATGGGAGAATGTGCCTTCTTTGACTCATACTAAAAATAGGAAGCAAAGGCTTGGGGTTGCTTTGAAAGACTTGCCTTCTCATCTTCTCTTATTAGCCTGACCATAGAACAGAGTGTACATTTTGTTAAAAACAATTTCTTTCCACCAAACTCTACCACTTTTGCTGCATCTGCTAGAAAATGTCTATGGAATTTCCACACAATCATAAGGAATGAAAGGGTGAAATTCCAGAGAAGAAACAAGCTAATATATACAATTCCCTTCCTGGCAGAGTTTTAGGGTTTGAAATTAAGGAGAGAAAAGGGGAAAACTATAAGTATAATAATATAGGAAGATACCATTTCTATAATTATTTGGTTTTGCAAATGCACTGATCAAGAATGTTCAATTGCTTCACCTAAGCATTTTGGTGATCTACTGTACTTTTTTTGTTCCGTCAAAAAATAATTTGATGTAGTCAATCATTGCCACAGGGTTATTTTGTCATAATGCTTTCATGTATAAAATTAGCATTTCAATATTTTATACGTTTTGTTTATACTACCAAATTCTTCTATCTTTAATCTCTTTTATTCTTTGTAGCTCATTTAAACCAGTACTATATTCCAGTTTTTTTTCCGAGTATTTCACAACCACTTTGGTTAAAAGCATTAAGGATTCAATTAGTTTATTATGAACTGTGTTTCCTGTCTTTCTGGATAAGAACGAGAGGCTCTTCAGAGTCTTGGCGACAATATCCATAGCTCCTGACAGATTTACCTGCTTCCTTCACATTGTACTCAAACAAGGTCACTTTGTTACTGCCTTCTTCTTTTATTTAAAAGATAAGTCCTTTTGTTCACTACAAACATCCTAGACCAATATTTAATGATAAATACATCCTAGATGCACATCAGGACTCTTTTCCAAAAATCTTGGCCGGAGAGGACAGGGATATGAAGCCAAAAATGTTCTAGCACAGCAAGCCATTTATATTGCTTTCTCAATCAAAAATCTACTTCAAACCTACAGGGTCATCAAATAAATGAATATTACAGCAAAGTATGGACTATTACAGACCCATCACTACTTCTGTGAACTAGTATTTTATTTACAAATTGCATGTAGTTTAGAGGTGAAGAATACGAGCTTTAGAGTCAGACAAACCTGAACCCCAGGTTGCCACTTACTGGCTATGTGAACTTGGGCAAGGATTTTAGTCTCTCTTATGCCTAATTTTTCAATATATGAAGTAGAGATGCCCATAACAAATACCTCATGGACTTATTGAGAAGAGTAAGTAAAATGATCTTTATGTAAGGTGCCTGAGACTCATAAGATGCTTGACAAAAATTATGTCAGATGATTCATTCATTTCTTCATTTATTTGTGCTTTCAACAAATATCCAGCACTAAGAATACATAGTGAAGAAAAGGGATAAAAATCTCTACTTTCATAAACTTCCAGTCTAGTAATGGAGAAAATAAACAAGATCAATAAATGTAATACATGATGTGTTTGGACAATTCTAGGAAGAAAATGAAGCAGGGGATAAAATTTGAAAGGTTATAATAGTGGTAATGGTGCATTTTTAAATTGATTGGTGAGAAACAGCTTTATTCTGAAGGCGATGATTACAATCATTAAAAATGGGATCTAATTAAACTTAAGAGTTTCTGCACAGCAAAAGAAACAATCGTTAGAGTGAACCAGCAACCAACAGAATGGGAAAAATTTTTTGCAATCTACTCATCTGACAAGGGCTAATATCCAGAATCTGCAAAGAACTAAAGCAGATTTACAAGAAAAAAAAAATACATGTATTCAAAAGTGGGCAAAGGATATGAACAGACACCTTTCAAAAGAAGACATTTATGAGGCTCACAAACATATGAAAAAATGCTCGTCATCACTGGTCGTTAAAGAAATGCAAATCAAAACCACATTGAGATTCCATCTCACGCCAGTTAGAATGGGGATCATTAAAAAATCTGGAGACAACAGATGCTGGAGAGGATATGGAGAAATAGGAACACTTTTACATTGTTGGTGGGAGTGTAAATTAGTTCAACCATTGTGGAAGACAGTGTGGTGATTCCTCAAGGACCTAGAAATAAAAATTCCATTTGACCCAGCAATCCCATTCTGGGTATATACCCAAAGGATTATAAATTGTTCTATTATAAAGACACATGTACACATATGTTCATTGCAGCACTGTTTACAATAGCAAGGACCTGGAACCAACCCAAATGCCCAACAATGATAGACCAGATAAAGAAAATGTGGCACATATACACCATGGAATACTATTCAGCCATAAAAAAGGATGAGTTCATGTCTTTGTAGGGATATGGATGAAGCTTGAAACCATCATTCTCAGAAAACTGACACAAGAACAGAAAACCAAACACTGCGTGTTCTCACTCATAGGTGGGTGTT
>CAUYLG010004886.1:0-15872 GCA_963573385.1 Cacajao melanocephalus | reverse complement strand
ATTCCTTCCTGTCTCCATTGTTAAGCACAATTATTGGCATAAAAGAGGTTTTTAATGCCCATTTTTAGACTGCATTCTAGCCTGGGCAATAGAACAAGAATCCCGTTCTCTCTCCCTCTTTCTCTTCTTCTTTCTTTCTCTCTTACATTCTTTTTTATTCTTTAATTTCACTCTTTCTTTCTTTTCTCTCTTTTTCTTTCTAAAAAATAAAAATAAAAAAAAAGAAAAAAAGAAAATGAAGAGTATACAAAACAGAATTATTCTCAGAATATATAGGGTATCTAAAAATGATAGATAATATAATTGGAAATTTATAATACATTAGTATTTTTAAATAAGCTAAGTCTATATGTTCAAAGGGAAAATTTAATAACAGTTTTACCATATCTGGGAAAAATAAGCTTTGCAGGAGAAAATATACAGAATATAGGTTTTTCAATATCATAACTGTATGGTAAAAGTGTAGACAGTTGTTTGATTAGAAGTTTACTTATTACATATTGCAGATTTATTATTAGCAAAATATAAAGCTATACATTACAGTTAAAGAGAAGATGATGAATACAAGCCAAACTGAAAATCATAATAGAGTTGCAAAACTTCTAGATCAGAATCTAGGTAAGGCAAAGAAATAAAGTCATTAACAACCCAGGAAAAGTAAGCAAAAGAAACAAAATGCAAAAATCAACACTCTAATATAAAACATTACAAAATTAAAGTAATGAAGGCATAAAGCATTTAGAAAGTTATAAAAATGAATGTAAATGAACAAAATTATTCTGTCAAAAGACAAAGATTGTGAGGCTAATTTAAAAATAAATCCATATATTTGTCCTCACAAAAAGAGACCAAATAAAAATGTAAAATAAAGGGATCAACTAAAACGTGTAAGTAAAATGCCCTCCTCTCTACCCTTTTCAGTAAAAAACATAAAAATGTAAATTTTAAAGGAAATGTTGATTAATTAAAAAAATTAATGTCAAAACTGTAAATAACACAATAAGGAATATTATCAAATGATATTCGTCTTGACCTGTGAAAACATATTTGAATTAATAACTGGAGAGAAAAGTCAAAGAATTCAGCCAGCATGCATCAGGAAGACTAACACACATGAAAATTTTACAAAAGCTTAAGTCATAAAAGTAGACGTGTTGATATTGTTTTAATATAAATTACCAAAAGATAGAGAAATAAATAAACAGAGGGAATTTTCTAACAATGGAAATGACTGCAAAAAAAAAAGATGAAAAGTCCCCAAATTTTACAGCACATAGAGTTCTAAAAGATACATATGACAAAGGGAAACATTACATTGATAAAATTTTTAAATAACCATGAAAAAGAGAAAAGTCAAATAAGGTATAATTCTCCCCAATATCTGATGCACCATATGCATGTAGTTGACACTATTTTACTATTCACTTAAACATAGTTGAGATAATTTTTAAAAATTTCCTTAACTACCTTCCACAATGGTTGAACTAATTTACACTCCCATCAACAGAGTAAAAGCGTTTCTTTTTCTCCACAACCTCACCAGCATCTGTTGCTTCCTGACTTTTTAATGATCACCATTCTAACTGGCATGAAATGAAATCTCTTGACCCAGCAATTTCATCACTGGGTAGATATCTAAAGGATTATAAATCATTCTACTGTAAAGACACACAAGCAGGTATGTTTATTGCAGCACAGTTTATAATAGCAAATACTTGGAACCAACCCAAATACCCATCAATGATAGATTGGATTAAAAAAAATGTGGCATATATACACCTTGGAATACTATGCAGCCATAAAAAGAGTAAGTTCACTTCCTTTGCAGGAACATAGATAAAGATGAAAATCATCATTCTTAGCAAACTAACACAGGAACAGAAAATAAAATACCACATGTTCTCACTCATAAGTGAACATAGAGAGGGGAACATCATGGACCTGTTGGGGGCTAGGGGGCAAGAGGAGGGAGAGCATTAAGACAAATATCTAATGCATGGTGGGTTGATAGGTGCAGAAAACCACCCTGGCAAATGTATACCTATGTATGCCTTCTGCATATATATCCCAGAACTTAACTAAAGTTCTTATTTTATTAAAGTAAAATTTTTAAAAATAAAAATTTCCTTAATTAACTAAATACAAAACTAAAATTTACTTTTTTAATTCTTAAAAAATAACATTTCAATAATATTTTTGAGAGCACAACAATGTGCTATGACATAGGGCCTCAGCAACTTAAAGCACAAATTTATATCCTGAAAATTTCCTAAAGCAATAGCTCCATTCCATTGAAAAAAATAACCAGGAGTAAGTGACAAAATAAATAAATGGTAAGTAAAGGTGAATGAAGAACTCTATAAGTTTGCAAAATAGCAAAATAAGAAAAAAAAATGTTTATGACAGTCCTAAACTAAAATTACAGATCATACTAGCAAGGCAGGGATTAAGAGAGTGGTCAAAGAATAAGATACTTGTCCTCTTAAGAAGCTAAAACCATTGCTACATTTAGTTTGATAGAGAAAATTGATACAGTATGATTTGGCTCTGTGTCCCCACCCAAATCTCATGTTGAACTGTAATCCCTAATGTTGGGACCTGGTGGGAGTTGATTGGACTGTGGGAGTGGATTTCCCCCTTGCTGTTCTAGTGAGTTCTCATGAAATCTGGTTGCTTGGAAATGTGTAGTAATTCCTCCTTTGTTCTCTCTCCTGCTCTGCCATGGTAAGACATGCTTGCTTTCCCTTTGCTTTCTGCCATGATTGCAAGTTTACTGAGGCTCCCTGCCATACTTCCCATACAGCCTGCAGAAGTGTGAGTCAATTAAACCTCTTTTCTTCATGAATTACCCAGTGTCAGGTAGTTCTTTATAGCAGTGTGAGAACACACCAATACAGGATATGAGTAGGGTTTAATTAGTAGAATAGAGGTAATCACAAAAAGAGTGCAAAATAGAATTATAATTGTAACCAGCAAAAGAGAATTCTCTCTATGTATAGGAAAGCAGAGAAAGACAAAAGAAAAGTTAGGAATGAAAAGGAAAATAATGTAGCAATAGTTGTTCACAAAATGCACGCAGGCACAAACGCACATGAGATTTGAAATATGGATGACAAATGAAGGGAATAAAGAAATGTCAGACAATTGTGAAGCAAATGAAAGGAGTGATAACAAATTTAATATCTGACAACATAAGGGGAAAGAATAATGTTATATATTTCAAATTCTAAAAGGGCATCAACAAGTTATAGTCAGAAACATAGATTGTGTCTAACTTTATAACTTTATTAAATGACAACTAACAACTAAAGTTCTATGAGGAGAAATAGAAATATCAAATTCCAAATGCAACTTTATAATTAGGTAAATATCACGTTTCAATACAAAATACATTTAAGTTCATTAGATCAAGAAGACAAAAATAAATAAAAATAAAGATTTGAATATAATTTATAACCTCTTAGCTTGCTAAACTCTCTGTTATTCCTAGAAATTTATCTACAGACAATTTTGGGATTTCTATTATGAATATAGAAAATTTTGTTTTATTTTTTCCAATGAATATATATTCCTCCCTAGCTCCTTCCATCCCTTTTCTCCTCCCTCCCTCTCTTCCTTGTCTTTCTGCTTCAGAAAGCTTAAGTATTAAGGCTGGATCTTCTGCATGACTCTATAATTTAAATGAATGTCTTTTGTCCTTCTTGATCTTTAAGAGAAAGAAACAAACATTGCCTCTCTTATGACTTAGCCTGATTGTTGTTTGTTGTGGGGACAAAGGGCAGCACATAGACACACAGAGTGAATCTAACAAAGTGCTGAATAAAAGTAAGACATAATTTAAATGTTAAAAATGTATAATATATAATTTCACTTTTCTATGATATTTGATGTCTAATATAGTTTAAGTAATTAAATAAAATGGTCAGTTAAGCTGATCTCTTTCTGGTTATTTTACAAGTTACAAACTCACCACAGATTATTATTCTATTTTTATTTTTGTTAATTTTTGTTACAACTTTTTATAACCAGCTGACCAACTGTACAGTGTTTTTAAAGATCACCTTCAACATTTTGTATTTTCCAGGGTCTTATTTAGATATTTTAGTAACACATTGTATATTTGCGCCTTTCATAAAAGGAATGCTTTTTTTTTGGAAAAAATACGTGGATGCCTTTTTTCCAATGAGGATAGTTCATTAGGGAAGACAATAATCCCGTTCACTGCTCATCCTACATGGCATGTCTCATGTGGTTGGAGCAGGAGGAAGAGGGCAAAGGGGAAACCGCCACATACTTTTAAACAATCTGGTTTCTACCAGGAAAACGGCTAAGGCAAAATCCACTCCCGTGATCCAATCACCTCCCAGCAGGCCCCTCCTCCAACACTGGGGATTACAATTTGACAGGAGAGATTTGATTGGCGACACAAATTCAAGCCATATCACCTGGACTGAAGAAATTCCATCTGAGGTAGTTGTTTTTCAACCTGGGAGCCTTTCAGAAGTGGTAGGGAGTACTTGGAAATGTCTGATGACCTTTTTGGTTTTTGCAACACTTAATGTAAGGTATTTCTAGGCTCTAACGTGCTTTGAGTCCCTTGGCCTCTTCCCCTGACACCCATCCCTTCATTTGTAAACAGTGAACATGTCAATCACTGTGCTGGTCACTACAGGCATTGAAATGAAATAATTTGCATCCTTAAAGGTAACAGAGTGTTGTGAGGGAGGCTGTCTGTGCACAGATCATTATAAAATGAATTCTAAGTCAATGAATTAATGAATTTGATATGAAATTTATAGAAACAGCCTCAATATGTTAGAGAAATCATGTGAAGGTATTGCAACAATGGGTATTAGTACAGGTATAAAAACAAACCAAATGCAAAACATCCTACACTTTCCAAGAAAGCAAAGTAAACGGGCTTTTTTTTTTTTTTTTTTTTTTTACAGAGAAGTAACAGTTAAGGAACATATATTCTGTATCAGGTACTGTTGTTACTACTTACTATTCAGATACTGTTTATTTTAATCCCACTAACTCTATGAAAAAAGGTAAGATTGCATGCCCATTTCACAGATGAGTGAACTAAGGCACAGAGTAGCTGAGGCATTTACCGTGGTTCACACAACTAGTAAGAGATAGAGTCTGGATTTCATTTTATGGAGTCTTGTTTCAGAGGTGGGCCCTTT
This sequence comes from Cacajao melanocephalus, assembly GCA_963573385.1. Classification (NCBI taxonomy): domain Eukaryota; kingdom Metazoa; phylum Chordata; class Mammalia; order Primates; family Pitheciidae; genus Cacajao; species Cacajao melanocephalus. Next base: position 10,683 of record CAUYLG010004886.1, on the reverse strand, counting down.
ATCTCTACATGTATACCGCCTCTCAAAAGCAAACAATCCACGTCCATCACTTTTCTTTGGGCTAGGAGAAGCAGGTCAGAGAAAAGGAGCTTGCTTGGTATCCCAGACTCAATATCTTAAGGAGCCAGGAAAAAAAAAAAAATTCAGTGAGTAGTAGGCACTGCCTTGAACTGAAAACAGCCTGCCAGAGGGAAAGCCATTCTTCCTTTAAAATCCAGGGTTTTGTGTGTAAATTTGTCCCGGTGATGTCAGAACTTGCAGTTTGTCAAGTTCAAATGGAAATATGGGATTGAGTATAGAACTGCTTGATTTATATCTGTTGACATACAGATAATTTTTGCTGTTCACCAATATTTCTCATGGTAATAAAGTTTAGTAAGGCACATTGGATACCCAGCTATACCCTCAACTTACCATAAAATTATCCTTCTCTTTCATGGTTAAATTGGCAAGCAGAAATATTGAATGACATCACCTTACCCGAAGAAAAAAAACAAAAGCAAAAAGTAGGAAATGTGATTCCACAAATCACCACTCTATCTTGGAGAGTTCTCGTATTCAAATACCTGTAATCATAAGGGCTAATACATGATTCTATATTATGTGGTGCCATCCTACATCCTATAATTGGAATTTTCTCAATCCTATCAATCCTTAGAATTTCTTAAGTCATATTTTACTTCAGTCTAAGTTTCTATGAAGGCCAGGGAGCATCCAGAATTTCCCAATTTCTATGGACTCAATTGGCACCTTCCTTAGTGACAGTCTACAAAGGGAAGGGGATTCTTGGTCAAAGTTAATTTCAACTCAAGTTAATACATGTGTAGTGCTTATTGCATCAGCCTTAGGGTCATTAAAGGATATTCCTAGTTTTTTAAAATTCAGGTACTCATTTAGTTCTTTCATCAACATGTATTTTACTTTTGTGCAGAGTGAAAAGTGAAAACCCATTTTAAAAGCCCCCCTGTGAATAGTAAAATAAACCAACATTGTTTATTTGAATAGCCCATTCTTTCTGCTTTCATCATGATTTCTAAATGCCTCCTCTGACATATGCAATGTGTTCTGCATGGGAAGATCTATTTTGGGGCTACTATTTTCTATATATCATTGTGACCCTTTCTTAATGAACACTGCTTGATATGTACTATATCATGTCAATTTTTAAATAACTATTGCTAGAACACTGCTGATTTTTATATATCACATGTCCTGTAAGCTGCAAAGTTTTATTATTTTCAATAATTTGATTCTAATTTATCCTGATAATTATATGTAAACATATTTGTAGTTCAGAATTGATCTCAAGTAGGTTGTTACCTTTCACTTGTTTAATTTTTCTACAGTGCACAGTCTGGCATATTTTGGCATATGTTTATACAGTTGTACCACCATCCCAATTTAGGTGTGAAGCACTTCCACCATACCAGAAAGCTCTCTCATGCCTCTTGCCAGTTTATCCTCCTCACTCCATGCAACCAAAGCTCTGCTTTTCATCTCTGTAAATTAGTTCTGCCTGTTGTAGAAATTCATATAAATTGAATCATACATTATAAACTGTCTATACCAACATTATAATCTTGAAGTTCATCTGTGTATATTAGTAGTTAATTTTTTCCACTGCTCAGTATTTTTCTATTGTATGGTTACATCACAGTATGTTTATACATTTACCCATTTACCAGTTGATGGACATTTGAGCTATTTTTGTTTTTTGGCTAATATTATAGGAATAAAACAGAGGGAAAGCCAGTCTTCTATGCCAATATTCTGGATATTCTTATACTAATCTTTTGGTGGATCTATGCTTTCAATAATCTTAGATGTATACATAAGAATGCAATTGCCATGCCATATTGTAGGAGCATATTTAACTTTATATGTAATTTCAGAGGTGGTTGCAAAAATTTTCAAATGAGAAATATATACCAGTATTCCTTGCTCCACAGTCTCATAAACACTTCCTAAGGTCAGTCTTTTAAGTTATAACCATCCTAGTGAGTGTGAAATTGGGTTTCTTTATGATTTTGGTATGAATTTCCCTGATGCTTAATGATATCAAGCAGTTTTCATGGGCATAATAGTCATTCACATTTCTTCTGTTATGAAATGTCTGATAAAACTTTGTTCATTTTAAATAGACTGTTTTCCAAATCGTGTATTTATTTATTTTATGTATTGTATATATAAGTTAGCAGAGATTCTTCAGATCTTAGATATGTCTTTTATTATATAAATGTATTGAATATATTTTCCCCAGTCTGTGGTTTGGTTTTCTGGTTTCTTAATGTGTCTTTTGATGAGCAGATGCATTTCCTGTTGATAAAGTAAAATTTGTCTTTTTTCCTCTTATTTCGTTAAGATTATTTGTGTCTTATTTATCATTGTACACCCTAGGGTCATGATGGTATACTCCTAGGCTTTACCTAAAGGGTTTACATTTAAAGCTTTAATGTTTATGTATATTATCCTTCCTCGACTAGTTTTAATGTATAGTAGGAAACAGGGGTAAAGATTATTTTTTTCTTATAATTATGCAGTTGTTTCAGAACGATTTGATGAAATTATTTCTTTTTATTAGCCACATTTGTGAAATATCAGTGATATCTATGATATCCTCTTTCTGGTTCTCCATTTTTTTCCAATAACCTATTTGTCCCTTTACAGTAACAGGATTGTTATTACATGAAATATAATTGTGAAATATTTTATTTTTAAAAGTAACAAGCAAGATTCAGAGGCTACATGTACAGGTTTGCTGCAAGGGTATATTGTGTAATGCTGGGGTTTTGGCTTCTACTGAGCACATCACTCAAATAGTGAACATAGTATCCAGTAGGTAGTTTTTCAACCCCTGCCTCCTTTTCACTCTACCCTGTTTAGGAGTCCCTAGTTTCTGTTATTGCCATATTTTTGGTCATATGTACTTTTTGTTTAGCTCCCAATTAAAAGTGAGAGCATGCAATATTTGATTTTCTGTTTCTGCATTAATTCACTTAGGATAACGGCTCCCAGTTACATACGTGTTGCCAGAAAGGACATTATGTCATTCTTTTTTTATGGATGTGTCGTATTTCATGACGTATATGCACCACATTATCTTTAACCAGTCTACCATTATTGGACACTTTAGTTGATTTCATGACTTCATTATTCTGAATAGTGCTGTGATAAACATGTGAGTGAAGGTGTGTTTTGATAAAATGATTTTGTTTCTTTTCGGTAGAAACCTAGTAGTGAGATTGCTGAGTGGATAGGTAGTTCTATTTTCAGTTCCTTGAAAAAATCCCATACTGTTTCTTATAAGAGTTGTACTAATTTACATTCCCACCAACAGTGTATAAGCATTCCCTTTTCTCTGTATCCTGATGGAAATTTTTTTTTCAACTTTTTCATAATGACCATTCTGATTGTTGTGAGAGGGTGTCTCACTTTCAACTTTTTCCCATTACACATGAGGTTGGCTATGGATTTGCCCCAAATGGTTGTTAACATTTTGAGGTATGTTTCTTTGATATGTGGACTGTTGAGGATTTATAGCATGAAGGCATGCTGGATATTATTGAAAGCTTTTTCCACATTTATTGAGATAATCATATGGTATTTTTGTTTAATTCTGTTTATATGGTGAATCACATTAATTCATTTGCACATGTTCAGTTGCATCCCAGAAATAAAACCCACTTCATCAGGATGAATTATCTTTATGATGTGCTCTTGGACTCAGTTTGCTAGTATTTTGTTGAGAAGTTTTTTGTCTATGTTCATCAGAGATACTGGTCTGTAGTTTACTTTTTGTGTTGTGTTCTTGCCAGATTTTAGAATCAGGATGATACTAGTTTTGTAGAATTAGTTAGAAAGGAATCTTTTCTCCTTGATTTTTTAAAGAGTTTCAGTAGGATTGACACCAGTAATTCGTTATTTGTCTTTCAGTATTTCAATTTCTTCCTGGTTTAATCTTGAGAGGCTGTGTGTGTTTCCAATAATTGATCCATTTTTTTCTAGGTTATCTAGCTTGTGTACATAGAGATGTTAATAGTAACCTCTGAGGATCTTTTGTATTTCTTGATTTCAGTAGTAATGCCAACTTTTTTATTTCTGATTGTGCTTATTTGAAGCTTACATGTTTTTTGTTCTTGGTCAATCTAGTTAGCCGTCTATTAGTTTTATTTGTCCTTTCAAAGAACAAACTTTCTGTTTCATTGATCCTCTGGATTTTTTATACCCATTTTATTTAGTTTGACTCTCATCTTAGTTATTTATTTCTATTCTTCTGCTAGCTTTGTTTATAATTTGTCCTCGTTTTTCTAGTTCATTTAGGAGGAGCATTAGGTTGTTAATTTGAGATTTTCCTATTTTTTGATGTAGGCATATAAAATTTCCTCTTAATACTTCTTTTAGTATATCCCAGAGATTTTGATATGTTGCACTTTTATTTGCATTTGTTTCAAAAGTTTTGATTTCTGCCTTTTTTTAACAAAAAGTTATTAAGAAACAAGTTATTTAATTTCCATAAACTTCTATAATTTTGAGAATTCCTCTTAGTATTGATTCTAATTTTATTCTACTGTGGTCCAAGAAGATGCTTGATATGATTTCCATTTAAAAAAACAATTGACACTTGCTTTCTGAAAAAGCATGTGGTCAATTGTTAAGAATGTCCCATGTGCAGATAAGAAAAATGTGTATTCTGTGGTTCTTTTGCGTAATAATTTGTATGTATCTATTAAGTATGTTTGGTAAAGAGTCCAGTTTAAGTCCAGGATTTATTTGTTAGGATTTTGCCTCAATTTTCTGTCTAATGCTTTAAGTATGGCATGAAGTCCTCAGTATTATTACATCACTGTCTATTTTTATAGGCCTAGTAGTATTTGCTTTATAAATCCAGGTGCTCTGATGTTTGGTGTAAATATATTTAGGATAATTAAATATTCTTGTTGAAGAGTGTCATTTATCATTATGCAATCCCTTTCTCATTCCTTTTTTTTTTTTTTTTTTTGCTAATGTTGGTTTAAAATCTGTTTTGTCTAAGAACAGCAACCCCTGCAATTTATTGTTTGTTTATTTGCATGATAGATCTGTCTCCATCCTTTTACTTTTAGTCTGTAGGTGTGACACCATGTGAAATGGGTCTCTTGAAAGCAGCTGAAGTTTGTTTCCTGTCTTCGTATCCAATTTGCCAATCTATGACTTTTTTAGTGGGATATTCAGGCTGTTTACATTTGAAGTTAATATTGATATGTGATGTTTAGTTCTGTTATAGTATTCTTACTGAGATGCTTTGTGGTTTCAATTGTGTATTTGCTTTATGGGATCTGTGAGTTTTGTACTTTTGTGTGCTATTATGATGGCAAGTATTGTTCTTCATTTTCATATTTAGAACTTCTTTGAGCATTTTTTGTCGAATTGGTCTGGTGATGTTGAATATCCTTAGCATTTTCTTGGCTAGGAATGATTTTCTTTCTTCTTCATTTATGAAGCTAAGTTTGGCAAAATATTAAATTCTTGGCTGGCAATTTTTTTTCTTTAAGGAGGATAAAAATAGGACCCTAATCTCCTCTAGCTTGTCTTTACTAGCTATACGTTTCTGCTAAGAAGTCTGTTGATAGTCTGATGGGTTTTTCTCTACAGGTGTTTTTGCCCTTTTTGCTAGTTACCTTAAAATCTGTTCTTTTGCATTGACCTTGAATAGCCTAATAATTATATGCCTTGGAGATGGTCTTCTTGTATAGTATCTTGTGGGAGTACTTGGAATTTCTGAAATCTGGTTAGCAGAATCACAAAAATTTTCCTGAATTATTCCCTCACATATGTTTTCCAAGTTGCTTACTTTTTCTTCTTCTCTCTCAGAAATGCCAGTAAGTTGCAAGTCTGGTTGTTTTATATAAACCAATATTTCTTGAATGTTTTGTTTGTGTTTCGAAATTCTGTTTTCTTTGATTGTGTCTCACTGGGTTAATCCAAACTCTGAAATACTTTCTTCTCCTTGGTCTAGTCTATTCTTAAAACTTCCCATTTTATTTTGAAATTCTTTTAGTGAATTTTTTAGTTCCAAAATTTCTATTTTCTTTCTTAATGTAGATATATTCCATGTTCTAAATTAATTCTTTGTTTTTATATTAAACTTTATCTTGAATCTTGTTGAATTCTCGTGACATCCATATTTTGAATTCTTTATCTGTTACTTCAGAATTTTCATTTTGTTTGAGATCCATTCCTAGAGATCTAGTATAGTCATTTGGGAGGGGTCAAAGGATTTTTTTATCTTCATGAGGCTGGAATGCTTATGTCAGTTTCTTCTCATCTGTAGAAGCTGTTACTTTTCATTTTTGAATTCGCTTTCATTTGTTTGAATTTTTCTTACCCTTTAGAGCATAACTATTGTGTATGTTGGGTAGCGTCATTTGCCTTTTTTCAATATGCCTTTAGGGGTTTTGGACATTGTATGAATTCCTTGATTATGGATAGCTTTAATGTAGCAGTTGTCTCAAATGGTTGTTCTTTGCAGGTTGTAAAATCTGTGAGTTGCCCGTGTGGTCAGACTCACTGTCTCCTGCAGGGATGGGGTAGTGGAAGCCTCAGGAGATGCATCTACTTTCACAGTGCTGCGCATTTCTGTTGGCAGAAATTATATTGGGTTGTGCAATTCACCTTACAGGCAAGTAGGTGGAGTTTGTGGGTAAGAGCCAACTGAGCACCCTACAATGATCTCAGACCTCCTGGCCTGTAGATTGTGCTTGCAGGTGAAAGGAAGTTGAGCTGATGGCAGTGGAATTTTCACTTGGCCTTTGTTTAAAAGGGGAAGTATTAAGGTGTCCGTGGTGATGAGCAGTGCATGGTATGGGGCTCTCTGGAGTACTGTTTAGTGCTCCAACACCAGGTTACTGGATGGGTCAAAGTTGGGCAGGGTGGGGCAAGGTGGGGCAAGCCTGCACCCAGGCTCTCTACAGGGACATGAGCACTGACCAAACAGGGATTCCAGGGGGCTTTCTCAAGCCATGGTGACAACCCTCCAGGAAAGGACTCCTCCCATGCCACAGAGCTCACTGTGGAGAAGAGGAGCAACCTCGGGTTTTCAGCCCAGTAGACATCAATGAATCTTGCCCAGCTCACACTCTGCCTAGTGAAGTCTTTAAATCTTTATATCAGGCATCATTTTCCAACTTCTTTGTTCTTTTGAAATTGTTTTTGCTATTCTAAATCTCTTGCACTTCCATATATATTTTAGAATCAGGTCAATTTCTAAAGAATATTCAGCTTAAATTTTTAATTGGAATTGCATTAACTCTGTAGATCAATTTGAGAAGACTGAACAGATTAAAAATATTAAATCTTCTGATTTATATTTGCTGCCAAAATGCCAATGTGACATTTCTTGCTGCACAGAAAATCAATTACTGAGACAAGGAGTATCGTAAGGGAGGATGGCTTTAATTTGGTGCTGCAGCCAAGGAGACAGGAGATCAACCTCATAACCACCTCCTCAACCAACTACAATTAAGGATTTACATAGCAGGGAAACAATGTATGTGTGGGAAAACAGGAATTAGGAAAGGGTAAGAAGGAGGAGTTAATGATTGATGACACTGAGCACATTTTCATATACAAGTTTGCCATTTCTATGTCTTCTTTTGAGCAATGTCTATTCAGATTTTCTACCCATTTCAAATCAGACTATTAAATATTTTTCATATCAGGTTGAGCGCTTTATATAGTCTTGTTATTAATCCCTTGTCAAATGGATACTTAGCAAGTATTTCCTCCCATCCTGTGGGTTGTCTCTTCACTTTCTTGATTGTTTACCTTGCGAAAGTGTTTTAACTTGATGTAATAACATTTTTTTTTTCCGTTTTTGCTTTGTTTGCCTGTGATCTGGGGCCAAGAAATCTTTACCCAGACTAATGTCCTGGAGAGTTTCTCCTATGTTTTTTTTGTAGTAGTTTTCTAGTTTGAAGTCTTAAATTTAAATATTTAATTTATTTTGACTTGATGTTTGTACATGGTGAAAGATATGGATCTAGTTTCAGACTTCTGCATATTTTGCATATAAATATCCAGTTTTCTCAGCACCATTTATTGAAGAGACTGTTTTTTACCCAGTGTACAACACCTTTGTCAGGAATGAGTTCTCTGTAGAAGGCTGACATTTTTCTGGGCTCTCTGTTCTGTTCTGTTGTTCTATGTGACTATTTTTATGCAATTAACATGCTGTTTTAGTTACTATAACTTTGTAATATGATTTGAAGTCAGGTAATGCAATTCCTTTAGTTTTGTTCTTTCTGCTCAGGATAGTTTTGGCTTTTTTGGATCTTTCGTGGTTCGATATAAATTTTAAGATATTGTTTCTATTTCTGTAAATAACATCATTGGTATTTTGCTATGAATTTCATTACTTCAAGAACACAAAATATCTTTCAATTTCTTGGGTCCTCCTCAATTTTTGCATCAGTGTTTTATAGTTTTCTTTGTAGGGATGTTTCACTTCTTTAGTTAAGTTTATTCTTAGGTATTATATTTATTTGTAGCTATAGTAAGTGAGATTACATTATTGATTTCTTTTTCAGATTGTATGCTGTTTTCATATAGACATGTTACTGGATTTTTGTATTCTGATTTTGAATCTATAACTTTACTGAATTTGTTTATTAGTTCTAATAGTATTTTAATAGTATCTTTAAGATTTTCCAAGTATAAAATTATGTTTCCTGCAAACAAGGATAATTTTGATTTCTTCCAATCCAATTAGGATGCCATTTTTTCTTTTTCTTGTCTAATTCCTCTACCTAGAACTTGCAGTGCTACATTAGATACAGTGGTTAAAGTGGGCATTCTTCTGTTGTTCCAGATCTAAGAAGAAAGTCTTTAAATATTTCCTGTTCCATAAGATACTAGCTATGGGTCTGTTGTATATGGCTTTTCCTGTGTTGTGGTATATTCTTTCTATATCCATTTTTTTAGTGTTGTTCACCAAGCAGAAATGTTTAACTTTATCAGATGTGTTTTCAGCATTAATTGAAATGATCATATGATTTTTGTCCTTCATTCTGTTAAAATGTATATCACATTGATTAATTTGTGTATGTTGAATCATCCTTGAAATCCCACTTGGACTTGCTAAATGATCCTTTTAATTTGTTTGAGTTCAGTTTGATTGACCTGTAGTTTTCATTTTTGATGCATCTTTGTTTTTTTGTGTGAGGGTAAATCTGGCCTCAGAATCAGTTTGGAAGTATTCCTTCCTCCTCTACTTTTTGAAATAGTTTGAGTAAGATTGGTACTAGTTCTCCTTTAAATATTTGTATAATTCAGCAGTGAAGCCATCTGGTTCTGGGCTTTTCTTTGCTGGAAGACTTTCTTATGGCTTCATTCTCATTACTTTTTATTGGTGAATTCATATTTTGGGTTTCTTCATAGTTTACTCCTTATAGGCTGAGTCTAGGAATTCATCCTTTTTTTCTATTTTACAACTTATTGGCATATAGTTTCTCATAGTAGTGGCTAATGATCCTTTGAATTTCTGCATTATCAGTTATGATGTCTCCATTCTCTGATTTTATTTGGTTATTCTCTTAGTTTTTCATAGTGTAAATGAGGATTTCTCAGTTTTGTTTATCTTTTTTAAAAAAACACATTTCATTACACTGATCTTTTGTATTTTTTATTTCAATTTTCTTTATATCTGCTCTGATTTTTAATATTTTTTCTAATTTTGAGTTCTTTTTTACTCTTGCTTTCCTAGTTCTTTTAAATGTATTATTAAAGGCTTATTTGAAGATTTTTGACTTTTTTAAATAGATTCTTAGTGCTATAATATTTCCTTTTATTACTGCTTTTTCTCTGTTGCATAGGTTTTGGTATATAGTGTTTTCATTTTTATTTATTATAAGAAATTATTTTCCTTCTTAATTTCTTTATTGACTCACTGGTAATTCAGGTGTATATTGTTTAATTTCCATCTATTTGTATAGCTTCCAACGTTCTTTTGTCAATTTCTAATTTTATTTTATTGTGATTGGAGAAGATACTTTCTATTATTTCAAAAACGTTTTTAGTGTTTTAAGGTTGTTTTGTGGCCTAAAATATAGACTATCCTTGAGAATTATTTATGTGCTGAGGAAAATAATATCTATTTTGCAGCCTTTGGATGACACGTTCTGTAAATGTCTATTATATTCACTTGCTATACAGTGTAGATTAATTTCAATTTCTCTATGTTAATTTTCTGTCTGAATTCTCTCTCCAATGCTCAAAGTTGGGGGTTGAAGTCTCCCACTATTAATCCATTCAGGTTAATCTCTCTCTTTAGCTGTAATAATATTTGCTTTATATATCTGGGTGCTTCATTGTTGGGTGCATATATCCTCTTGCTGAATTGACTTCTTTGTCGTTATATAATAACCTTCTTTGTCTTTTTATTTTGTGTGTGTGTGTGTGTGTGTGTGTGTATGTGTGTGTGTGAGATGGAGTTTTGACCTGTCACCCAGGCTGGGGTGCAATGGCATGGTCTTGGCTCACTTGCAACCTCCACCTCCCAGGTTCAAACGATTCTCCTGCCTCAGCCTCCCAAGTAGCTAGGATTACAGGTGCCCACCACCACACCCAGCTAATTTTTGTATTTTTAGTAGAGTTGGGATTTCACAATGTTGGATAGGCTGATCTTGAACTCCTGACCCCGTGATTCAC